>SJXQ01012112.1:260087-295736 GCA_006408695.1 Aepyceros melampus
CCCCCCCCCCCCCCCCGTTGTGGCCAGGTGGCTGCTCAGCCCGGGCCACCTGCCAGGCCCTGTGTGAGACAGTGGTTGGTAGTGCTAAGGGCACTTTATAGAGAACCAGATGGAACACAGATCCCCTGGGAAAGAGAGGCACAGGGGCCAGAAGAAAGGGTAAGGCATGCTGTTTGCCTGTCTTGGCCGTGAAGTACTTCACACACATGCTTTATTTTCTCAGTTTTTTCCCCCTCATCTCAAACCTCAAAGGTAGGTAGTTATCCCCATTTTACAGAGGAGGAAAATGAAGGAAAGAATAAGCTGCCCAGGCTCACGCAAGGCCTGAACTAGAATTTGAGCCAGGGTTTTTGTCCATCAAAGTGCATTCTTTGAATTGGCATCGGTTCGTGTTGAAACGTTGCAAAAATCCTCTGTCATCCTCTGTCAGCAGGATAGATAGCTACCCCCAGGTAGCTCACCTTAGTGCTCCCCTCCTGGCTTTTGTTCTTGTCAGCAGATTGCTTTCAGGAGCTGGGAGAGCCAGAAGCCCTCACCTGCTTTTGGAATCAGCCTCCGGTTTGAAGCAGTAAGCAACCAGTGTATACACCCCAATTAAATTATGGACACTGCAGGTGTTAAGTGGCAGGTGAGCTGTGCTTTAAATAGACCATGTTAATTCTGGCAGTGGGAGCAGAGCCCTGCTGGGCTATTGATGATCAGCAGCCACATCACTCAGGCGAGCTTTAGAAGGGTTCCGGAGCGGTAAGCAATTTAGAAATGGAAAGGTGAAAACACACCTTGAAGTGTTTCATGTGTTTTCAAGGTCAGAGGGAAGTGACTGCAATTTTCAGAAAAGACAGGATGCAGATGAGAGTCTCTGGACTGAAGTCGTGCTGGATGTACTGATGGTTGTCTGGTGGTTACAGTGCAGGTTATTGGCTGGCTGGCCGGCTGGCCCCAAGTGATAGTCTCAGCAAATGTCGTCTTGGTTTCTGAGAGAGGCTTCAAGTAGAAGCCTTCCTTCGCTTTATTCTATCTCTATGTACAGATACTGACTCAAGAGTGATTTCATGCAACACTTTGCTGCCTAGGCCAATTTTTTTAAAAAGAAAAAATTTTAACTTTTAAATAGGAAACATGTTAAAAGAAAAGTTAATGCATTTGTGTGGTTTCGACTGATCTAATGGGTTTCAGGGGACTTTCCTGGTGGACCAGTGGCTGAGACTCCATGCTCGCAGTGCAGGAGGCACAGGTTTGATCTCTGGTCAGGGAACTAGATCCCACAGGCTGCAACTGAGTTAAAATTTTAAAGAAGTAACTAGTGGGTTTCAGAAGGGGGTTAGTTTGGCATTTAGGGATTGAGAGAAGGCATTCTGAGTGATCCACTCTGCTGGTGGTTTTACCAGTCCTTCTTGGGATGTTTCTTTGAAATGATTTCAGAGATTGACTTCATCCACAAATGCACACACACATTTGTACATATGTACACATTTAGATGCTGTGAACAGAAAAAGGAAAAGAGGAAACAACCTGTATGCTCTCGGACAAGAAGGTAATTCTTTGGCAAACAGTGGTTGGTCACCATGGGCTGGACGTCACGCACAGTGTTTTATTTCCGTTTTCTCCATTTACCCCAGAAACTCTGGGGGAGTCTACACTTCGGGGGTTCTGTTAAGAGAGAGGAGTCTGAAGCTTAGCATGCTTGAGGGACCTGCCCAGAGGCATTCCCCTGAAGACCTCCTCATCTGTTGTCCTGCCCACGAGACCAGAAGCTTGTTAGGGACATGTCCTTCTTGTCTACCTGGGGGCCCATAACGTCACCCAGCTCATGGCTCCCAGGAAGAAGGCAGTCTGTGTTCCCTGAGCTGAATTGCAATCTTAGACTGAGCTTGTCAGCCTGGTGTCCAATTTATGGAGATGTGCATATTCATATCCTTCTAGAGGAAGGTTCAAAGATCTTTTCACCTTCTCAGAAGGGTCAGTGAGTCTGTTTAGCTCCTGGGTTGGGATCCATCAAGCAATTGTGAACACGATCCTTTTCAAGGAGGCAGAGCCCCCCTCACTTTGCAAGATGGTGTGATGACGTGGTTCACAGTGAGACAGCTCTGAGGTCCCTTTCTGCTGTCCCACTTATAACTGTGTATCACTGGGCTGGTTACTTCACTTGGCTGGGTCTCAGCCTTGTTGTTGACTTGGAGACGGCTGTGGTGGTTGAGAGGACTGAGGTTAGATGAGAAGGGTGGAGTGCAGTGGCTGGTACACACTTAACGCTCAATAAGTAGCAGTGGCTGTCCTTGTTGTTGCTGTTACTATTATTGACAGCATTGAAAAGTATTGATGAACTACAATTAAGTAAAGAAAATTAGGTATATACTAGAATCACACCTATGAAAAAAATCTGTGTGTATGGACAAAAAAGGCAGATGTGAAGTGATGTGATGACTATTTTATGGATAAAAACACACTACCTAGCTTTCCCTTAAAGCTTTAAATCCGTTCCTATTATTAGACATACAGAAATCTCCCCGAAGGAACTAGAAATGAGGACGGTTAGTTATGCACAGGGATGTTCAAAGCACTACACAGGGAAAATTGGCATTGTATTATGTTGCCAGCAGTCATGAAATAAATTATGTTTAACTGGGGAGCCATTGAAAATCATTTTTCCAAAGATCTTTAAATGTTACGGAGAAAATGTCCATGATCTAGACAAGGAAAGAAACAAGTCCAGATACAAAGCTACATATGTGTGGTGTGTGTGTATATATATGTGTATATATATATATAAATATATATTTAAATGTACACGTGTCCCCTGGAGGAGGGCATGGCAACCCATTCCAGTGTTCTTGCCTGGAGAATCCCATGGACAGAGGAATCTGGCAAGCTACGGTCCACAGGGTCGCAGAGAGTCAGACGCGACTGAAGTGACTGAGTGCATACACACACACACACACACACACGCACACAGTGTGACGATATGTTAGTTTCTTACTGCTGCTCTAACAAAGTATTGCAAACTTTGTGGCTTACAACAACACGAATTAATTTTCCTACATTTGTGGAGGGCAGAAGTCCAGAGTCAGTCTCACTGGGCTAAAGGCAAGGCGATGGCAGGGCTGGTGGCTTCTGGAGGCTCCCGGGCAGGATCTGTTTCTTGCCTCTTCCGGCTTCTGGCAGCTTCTGGCAGCTTCTGGCAGCTTCTAGCAGTTTCCAGCACCCCTTGGCTGCAGCTGCATCACTCCAGGCTCTGCTTTTCTGGTCATGCTGCTGCCTTCCCTTCTGCCTCAGATCTCCCTCCCTGTCCCTCTTTTTTTTGTAAAAAATTTTATTATTAATTTTTATTTTTGGCTGTGTTGGGTCTTTGCTGCTGTGCAAAGCTTTTCTCTAGTTGTGGTGCATGGGATTCTCATGCTGTGGGTTCTCTTGCTGTGGTTCCCGGGCTCTAGAGCACAGGCTCAATGGTTGTGGTGCATGGGCTTCTCATTGCCGTGGGTTCTTTTGTTGGGGGGCACGGGCTCTCGGGTGAGTGGGCTTCAGTAGCTGAAGCATGCGGGTTCACTGGTTTTGGTTCCCAGGCTCAATGGTTGTGGTGCATGGGCTTAGTTGCTCCAAGGCATGTGGGATCTTCCCGGACCAGGGATCCAACCCATGTGTCCTGCACTGATTGGCAGGTGGCTTCTCTACCCTGAGCCACCAGGGAAGCCCTCCCCCTACCTCTTTTAAAGATACCTGTGGGTATGTCAGGCCCAGAGAGACTGTCCAGGGTAATCACTCCGTCTCAAGATCCTGAATTTAGTCACAGCTACAGAGTCCCTTGTGCCATGTAAGGTAAGATGTCCAGATTCCAGGGCTTATGATGTGGTTATCTTTGGGAGTCACGATTCAGCTATCACAGATGTCAGTTTTGTAGAAAAAAGCCAAGTGCAGGCAAAGAGACTGATTTGAAAATGTTAACAGTGATCACCTCTGGATGGTGATCAGGCATTTTGTTTGTTTGTTTGTTTTTTTCTTGCACCAGGCAGGTTGTGGGATCTTAGGTTTCCTGACCAGGGATCAAACCGAGGCCCATGGCAGTGAAAGCCCTGAGTCCTAACCACTGGACTGCCAGGGAGTTCCCTGGGTAGAGGGGGTTATGTTTATTTTGGTTATACTCCTGTTATCTTCCTTTTCCGTGCTAAGAAGTAACTCTTTTACCACCATCAACACGGCCCCTGGATGCTCCTCTGCACGCAATGTGCGCCCCACGGCGTGGTCCCCTGTCTCCACAGAGCCCGTGTTCTGGTTCTACGTGAAGGAGGTGCTCAGCAAGCACGAGCTACAGCGCTTCTACGCCCTGCGCCACATCGCCTCGGACGTGGGCCGCGGCCGTGCCTGGCTGCGCTGCGCCCTCAACGAGAACTCCCTGGAACGCTACCTGCACATGCTCCTGGCTGACCGCGGCCGGCTCAGGTACCTGGGCAGGGCAGGGGAGTGGGTGCCCCTGGAGCCGGGGGGGACCATCGCAGGATCTGCCCGCCTGCACCCGGGACGGCCGGGTTCCCGTCTTCCAGCCCCAGCTTGTCTGGCTGGGCTGTTGGGCATGTCCACTGGAGACCAGGTGAAGATGCCTGTCGGGCTCCGTCCACGTGGCAGCTGCATGCAGCAGGCACTCAATAGACGCCTGTTATTAATAAGGCCTGGGGTGTGGCGTGAGCTGTTGTCTTAGGGCACGTGTGCCCCTCTTGGCAGAATTTTAGTCTCGGTTTCTTTCAGATGCAGACTTTCTTGCTCTTTAGAAGTCGGGTGCTCAGTGCCCTGTTTCTTGCCGTGTATCTCCTTGCACACCGGGCACTGGATGGTTCTTCTGGCCTTTTTTTTTGTTTTGTTTTGTTTTTTTTTTAGAGGTTTGTCGATCTCAAACCAATGGAAAGTAACAGGGGCATTTTAAGTTGAGAGAAGTCATTTGTTATTAGAAACAACCCCTCCCATCCTTTTGTTTTCTTTTTTTCTTGATCATACAGTTTATCCATCAGTTAGTAGAGGCGAGGTTACGCTGCCATAACTAGCGTTTTGGAAACCTCAGTGGCTTGAGACCACCAAGTCCGTGCCTTCTGCCCGCTGCGTGTCTGTCATGGGTTGAGGGTCTCATCTCAGAGACCCAGGCTGACAGAGGCACATCTCTGCATATGCTTTATGGACTGCCAAGGCAGACATGGGGCTCTGGCTAAGGGAAACACTGGCCCTCCAAGCTTCTGCCCACCGTGAAGCATCACTTCCATGCATATTTTATTGGCCAGCAAGTCACACCGCCATGGGCAAGCTCAGCAGGGTGGGTGAGATATGGTTATTCCACAGCGATAGGGACAAGGCACTCAATAGGTATCAGTGATAGTGCAGGCAGCCACCTTCCCTTCAGAGACATTTGATGGATGCTGTAGAACCCGCTGGGACAAGACTGAAATCACTCGCAAACTGCACAGACATAGCCCTGCTGGCATGCTGGTGTGTTTTCCTGTGATTGTGCCTGTGTGCCGATCTTTATGACTCCTCTCTCTGTCTCCCTCTCTATCCCTCCCTCCCTGTCCCTCTTCCTCCCTCCTTCTCTCACGCTATTATTTTCCCTCTGAGACGGGTGGACCAGATGTGCTGTTTTGTGTCACATGATGGTCCACAGAGGCAGTGATCCATTCCGCCCCGGCCCCTTGAGTGACTTCCACATCCAGCCCTGCCCAGGTCCTCAACAGTGAAGTGTCACTTAATTCAGTAAAGCTGGCACTCATTTCATCAGCGCTGTGACGCATTCCTCTGATTTCCTATCTTGCTGTGCGTTCCCTGGCTCATATCTCCTCTGCTGTTTCTTCTGCTGCTCATCGCCATCCTTCTTCCAATAGTTTAGGTGTTCGGTGGCCCGGCTCGTGCACTAAGGCTGTCAAAGATACCCTTCAAGTTCTCTTATTTGATGTGACCTGTGATTCAGCTTGTCCAGCTGTGTGTTCAGACCCTGTAGCGATGAAATGGGAGGGATGGGGGCCAGGAAGACTGGCGATGCAGTACCCACTTGCTGCTTAGGACTACTCATGTCTGAGTTGGGAGGCTGTGCATGTCTGCGGGTACCGCTGAGCACTAACTAGCTTTCACTAAAGAAAGCACACTCATGTTTCTTGGTTCCCTGGTGGCTCAGCAGTAAAGAATCTGCCTGCCAATGCAGGATAGGCAGGTTCAATCCTTGGATCAGGAAGATCCCCTGGTGAAGGAAATGGCAACCCAACTCTAGTATTCTTGTCTGGGAAATCCCACAGACAGAGGAGTCTGGTGGGCTGCATATAATCCACGGGGTCGCAAAAGAGTCAGACATGACTAAGTGACTAAACAACTCACGTTTCTTAACAGTAGTTTTTTTTTTTTTTTTTGTGAAGCTCTTTCCAGCAGATTATTTACAAGTGCCATCTGCCATCCATGTCCCCAGGTTCTGCATCTGTGGACTCAATCAGCTGTGGATTGAGTGCTGTGTTTAAGATCTGTGGCTGGTTGAACCCACGGTGGCAGAATTCGCAGATTTGGAGGGCTACCTGTACGATGCTCTTGTATGTAAGCATCCTCAACTTTGGTATCCGTAGTGGCTCCTGGAGCCAATCCCCCACGGATACTGAGGGGACAGGTGTCCTTCAGAGTTGTCCTCTCAGTGTCAAGGTTGAATGCAACAGTGAGCAATAGAAGGGAATCTGCTGTTAAGACTCACTGTTGTACTTCGCTGAATCACTAGCCTCTCATTCAGCATGGGAAAACCAAATTCATTTACATGCAAGAAAACTGGCTCCAGTCTATAAAGAATCACAGTTTGGGGAATCAGAGGTCTGACTGCACTGCCAGCGTGAAGATACAGTCTGTGCTTCCCCTGACTTCTTTGCTAGGCTAAGTATGTTGACAGTGATGTCTGTCTTTTCTCTTTCTGGTGGTTGTATTCAGTCACTTCAGCAGCTATGTATCCGGTCTTTTGCTGAACTCCAGGTCACCCATCACTGACCGTGCTTCAGTGAAATTGAATTTTGACTCCATTAGTTTAGAGTTCCTGAACTGGTGGGGAAGTCAGAGATGAGGATATTTACTTGTTATTGTTTAGCTGGGGGTCGGCCAAAGAGCTGGGCCGTGGGACTGGGAGAGCTGCGTTTCAGCCCAGGCTGTACCATTTATTGCTGAATGACCTTGGACAATGGAATCTCGGACTGGCCTTCTGGTTCCCTCCTCTACAACTGCCGTTTAGGTCTGTGGGCTTTTTTAGCTTCCCAGCCCATTCCAGGGGGTAATTTGGGCTTTTGAGGCTGCTACCCAAACTGGTGTTACATACAGATGCCTCGGTTGAAGGGCCCAGGGAACTAAAATTTCGTCCTGAGATCGTCTCTTCTTGTATGAGTCCGCTCGGGGGTCCCTGTGGGCTGGCTTGGATTTCCTGTCTTATTTCTTAGAAACGTTGCTTGAGTGAAAGTCACCACTGTTTGTCCCCTTTTCCTTTCTGCTTCATAAGGAGTGTGTTTCCATCTCATGCCTGTCTTGGTACTCTCAGGCTCTAATGATCTCAGGGGATCCCGGAGGAAGTTGTAGGATATATGCATTCAATCCTTTGTTTATAACCAGAAGACCCAGCAGCAGACACCTTGCTTGGCCACTTTGGCATGGACAGGCACAAACTTTCCAGGGAGCCATATGAAGGAATTGTCTGGCTAACGGATGCTGAGAACGACGGTTTAGAGCATTCTCTCTCTCTCTTTTCCACTTGCAGCACGTTTTATGAAGACTGGGCTTTTGTTATGGATGAAGAAAGGTCTAGCATGCTTCCCACCATGGCGGCTGGTAAGCCTGGCCAGGGCCAGGGGTGTGGGGCAGGGGGTCCTGTGAAGCTTGATGAGCAGAGGAGCTGCCTGGGAGTGAATGTGTAACTCCACGGGGTGCTGTGGGTTCCCCGTCCCTCACTGAATGAAAGGGCCACTCATCACTCACCACTATCCTTCCTTTAGTGGTGATGAACACTGAGTCCATTTATCTAGAATTGTGATACCCTGGCTGGGAAAGCATGGGGTTGCGGGGTTTTGGCTGGGCTTTGCAAGTGTGAGATAAAGATCCGGGGAACTGGGGGAGGAGACACGTCTTAGAAGCCTGGCTCTCCCTCCCTCTGGGAGGTGGCCTGAGGCAGATCTGTCGAGTTTTTTACCTTTACCTTCCTCTTCTGCAAGGTGGGAATCCTGGTGGCACCAGTCACATTGATAGGGTTGTGAAAGAATCAGATGAGAGAGTCAGTACTCTTATTTGTCCTGGTGAAAGCCCTGCCTTGATGCTAGTTGATGAAGTGTAAAATTGTCTAACGTTTGACTCTCACTCAAAAGGTGAATGCAACTGAAGTGGGTAACTTGCTTCTTTCTTCTAAATCCTTTGTGCCCCCCCCACCCCTTTCTCTCTTTCCTGAAAGTTTTCACTGAGTCCCACCTACTGAGTTATGTTAGGCTTGTCCATTGATGAGGAAAAGTCAGATGACCATGATGTCGTACACAGGCCATAGGAGACCAGTGCGCATTTTTGCCTGAAGATGTAATGGACATGTAATTGGTGCACATTTGTTTTTTTTTTAATTGGAGGATAATTGCTTTACAGTGTTGTATTGGTTACTGCCATATGATAACGTGAATCAGCCATAATTTTATATATCCCCTCCTTCTTGATTGGAGAAGGAAATGGCAACCCACTCCAGTATTCTTGCCTGGAGAATTCCATGGACAGAGGAGCCTGGTGAGCTCCAGTTCATGGGGTCGCAGAGAGTCGGACATGACTGAGTGACTATCACTTGCTCACTCCCTCCATCTTGATCCTCCATTCCCCGCCTCCTATCCCACTCCGCTAGGTCATCACAGAATGCCAGGCTGGGCTCCCTGTGTTATATAGCAGCTTCCTGCTAATTACCTATTTTGCACAACAGTGTGTATATGTCATTTTTTGATTACCAAGCTGATTTTGGTATTTAATACTCTGTAAGACATGCTGTTGTCCCTGTTTTATAGATAAAGAAACTGAAGCTCAAAGAGGTCACGAATGGCTTGATCAAGGTCTCAGAGCTACTGAGTGGCAGGCTGGGGCTCAGCCCAGGCAGTCTGACCCCAGAACTTAAGCCTTTCCCTCCCCATGACTGACTTCTTATTTGCGTTTGTCTTCCTGACAGATAGGGAGAGACTTTGGAAGACTCAGCTCCCATGATAGCGGTGTCTCCTGACCCTGGTTTTGTGGTAGTTTTTTGTTTGTTTTTTAAGTCCCCGTTTGAGATGAGTGTGTACCCTCTTGTGTCCTCTAACGTCTGCAACTTGTTTATTGTGTTGGAAGTGTGACTGTTGAACAGCAGACACTCCAGACTTTTCCCTTTTCGGGGGGTAGGTCTGAACTCCATACTCTTCGCAATTAACATCGACAACAAGGACTTAAACGGGCAGAGTAAGTTTGCTCCCACCGTCTCGGACCTCTTGAAGGAATCCACGCAGAATGTGACCTCCTTGCTGAAGGAATCCACGCAAGGAGTGAGCAGCCTTTTCAGGGAGATCACAGCGTCCTCGGCTGTCTCCATCCTCAGCAGAGCTGAGCAGGAGGCCGACCCCCTGCCCGTGGTGTCCAAGCACGTTGGTGCCGGTGAGAGAGGACGGGCTGGGGGGTGGCGACTGGGGCTCGGGCGGGGATGGGATGAAAGCACCCAGGGAAGTGCAGTCCGATACACTGGTATTTTCAGTTCACGTTTGTGTTTGTCTTCCTTACTCTTATTCACTCAGAAAGGGTGCTGCGAGGCTTCCCTGACGTGAAGGTGACAGGGTAGCCAAGCCAACAGCTCAGTCAGAGCAAGCCGAGGGGGAGGGTGTGATGGCCACGTGAAGCCGGAGGAGGAAACGAGTGGGAGAGTGTGATGGCCACGTGACGCTGGAGGAGGAAACCGAGGGGGAGGGCGTGATGGCCACGTGACGCTGGAGGAGGTTGCCCTGCATGCCCGTGTCCCTTCATCCATCCGTTCGTTTACTTATACTTCTGATCAGTGGGATGAAAGCCCAGCGTAGGGTGCTATGGAGAATGTAGACTGTTGAGGGGGGTTATGTTTAAGTGGAGGCTGGGGAAGAGAGGAGATGGTTGGCTTTGACTCTAGGCTCTGGGGAGGCAAAGGAAAGTGGATTCAGTTCTGATTAATTTCGTAAGAAGTTTTACAGTGCCCCTTGAACCTTCTGGGACATCCAGAACGTTGAAACAGCAAAACAGGAAATTTTGGGTATAAGAACTTAATCCTGATATTCTCAAATCCCATAAATAAGGCAGTAATCATGGTCCTCCCTTTGGAGTTATTAATGATGGGGAAGCTCAGAATTCTATGAAGTCTTTGGTATACACTGGCTTTATCTGTCTTGCCTTCTCCTTTTTTTTTTAAATTATTAAAAAAATTTTTTTTGGCTGTGCTGCAGAGCATGTGGGGTCTTAGTTCCCTGACCAGGGATTGAACCTATGCCCCCTGCACTGGAAGTGCAGAATCTTAACCACTGGACCACCAGGAGGGCCCACCCTCTCCTTCTTAAGCAGAGACCTCATTGCAAATGACATGGACTGTTGGTGACTGTACCAGAGATGCTGGGATTTGTACACCCAACAGAGTATCTTTTCCGTCCATTTTGGGAACCCTGCTTTTGACATTGTCTCCAAGTTGTGACACACTGGTGATACATCACCATGTCACACCTTAGTGGATGGATTTGTCTTTTGGGAATTGGCTCCAAAGTGGTTCACACCCAAGGTTGATGATTAAGATGAGTGAACAAGCTGGCTACCTCAGTGCTATGCACCAAGACAGTCTTGACTTCTGTTTCAGCTTGTCTTTGCTGTGTAACAAACAGCTCCAAAATGTAGTAGCTTAAAACAGACAACCTCAAGTTATTCCTTTTTTGGGAGTCTGTGGGTTGGTGGGATGGTTCTTCTGCTGGTTTCTCCTGGGCTCCCTCATGGGGCTGCATTCACCTGGTGACTGAGCTGGAAGGTCCAAGGTGGCCCCACTTAGGCATCTGGAGTTGGTGCTGACTCTTGGTTGGGGCATCTCAGTTTCCCCTATGTTGGCCTCTCATCCTCCAATAAGTTAGACTGGCTTCTTCTGTGTAGTTTCAGGGCATTATTGCATGAGGGTAATGCCTGGGCTCTAGAACTCACACATTTGTTATTTCTGCCACCTTCTGTGCTTAAAAGCACAGCACTAAGCTGGCCTGGAGTCAAGAGGGTGGAGAAGTAGGCACCACCTGTGCTGGGAGCAGTCCTGCTGAAAAGGGGCACCTTGCAGGGTTGGGAGAAGCTGGGGCTGTTGAACAGTCAGTTACAGTCCCTAAACTGATTTTCTTGGTCCCATCTCCCAGCCATGAGAGTGTTTCCAAAGTGAACGGGTAAAAATCATTTCAATTATGATTCATCTTTTGAATCAAAGTGCTTGGAAAGAATGCTTAGAAGGAATGATTGTACTGTGTGCTCTGTGACATAGTTCAAATCAGAAGTAGAGGCCTGTATCCATTTTGCTTGGTCTTGCATAGACAGATTCTGCCCCCCTCTCAAGGGTTAAAAAAAAAATCTGAGTTTATCTTCAATTTTTTTTTTTGAGTAGAACAGTAAGAGATTTCTCACAGTCTAGAGGCAGAATGGGTCGATCATCGTTTTTTCTTATCTCATATCTTTTGCCAGATGCCAAATGTAAAAGAGAGCGGAAGAAGAAAAAGAAGGTGACCAACATCATCTCATTTGATGACGAGGAAGACGAGCAGAGCTCCGGGGATGTTTTTAAGAAGATTCCCGGGGCCGGGGAGAGCTCAGAGGAGAACTCCGACCGGTCCTCGATCAATATCATGTCAACCTTCGAAAGCCCCTTTGGGCCAAATTCCAATGGAAGTCAGGGCAGCAACTCTTGGAAAATTGATTCTCTGTCTCTGAACGGGGAGTTTGGGTACCAGAAGCTGGATGTGAAAAGCATTGATGATGAAGACGAGAACGAGGATGACGTGTACGGGAGCACACCGGGAAGGAAGTGTCCGGGCCACTCGGAGTTGCCAGAGAAGTAAGTTCCACCCGAGAGCTTCTACGAAAGGGTAGTAGGGGCCTTCCCAGGTGGTCCGGCGGCTAAGACCTCACCTCCCAGTCAGGAGGTATGGGTTCGATCCTTGGTCAGGGAGCTGAGATCCCATGTGTCCCAAGGTCAAAAAACCAAACATGAAAAACAGAAGCAGTATTGTGAGAAATTCAGTAAGGACTTTAAACGTGGTCCACACCTCAGGAGTCTGCCTGCCAGCGCAGGCGACACGGGTTTGATCCCTGGTCTGGGAGGATTTCACCTGCCTCGGAGCAGCTAAGCCCGTGCACCACAACTGCTGAGCCTGTGCCTGAGAGCCCGAGAGCTGCTAGCTGCAGCTGAGCCTGTGGACTGCAGCGATTAAAGCCCGCACACCCCGGAGCCCGTGCTCCGCAACAAGAGACGCCCCTGCAATGAGAAGCCCACGCACCACAACGAGAGACAGTGCAGAGTAGCCCCTGCTTGCTACAACTAGAGAAAAAGCCCACGCAGAACGAAGACCCAGCATAGCCAAGAAATAAGTTAAAAAAACAGATCCACAGTAAAAAAAAAAAAAAAATCAAATCTTAAAAAATGTAAAAAAAAAGCGGGGGGGTGGGGTCTGTACACAGACTGCTGGCTCTTTCTGCAGTTTTGGGTGATGCTAGACTGCAGGTTTTTTATTTGTTTGCGGCAGCTTTCATTATTCAGATCTTGATTTGTGGGGAAGGAGCATGAACTTACTTTCTACTGAGAATTAAGTGGAGGGAACGTATATATTATTGGAAGGTACTTACAGCATTGGTGTCAAGATGTAAGACCTGAAATTCTTACTTTTTGTTTATGTCTTTCATTTTATAACTTGAATTTTGCTCACATGTCTTACTTGCCACCAGCCCAGGAAGTTCAGGAGAGAGGCAAGGTATTTTAGAGAACAGTCTCAGGCTGGTAATGTCTGTGTTTATTCGCAGGGTAACTTGCCTGCACTTATCACCTTAACACTGGGGCTGTAGGATGTTTATACCTTCGGGAGGGGCTTGATGCAGGTGAACGTGTGAATCAGAAGAACAAAGTTAGGAGACTGAACCTTAGAATGATGACAACCCAGGCTCTATTTACTAGCTCCGTGGCTTAGTTTAGACTAGGACGGACAAGTTTCTTCACTTCCCAGAGCCTCAGGCCTCACCTGAGATCTGAGAGAACAGCAGCACGTGCTTTGTAGAGTTGTTGTCCCGTCCGTGGGACCCTGCGAGTGAGGCCTTGGGCATTGGTGCTGGCACGTCAAGAAGGACAGCCTCTCAGTGGTGGCTGCTGTGGCGCTGTAACCCTTGTAATCATTCCTGTCCTTGTCCTTACCCTCATTCTTGACTGTGCTGGGTCTTCATTGTAGGGAGGGCTTTTCTCCAGTTGCAGAGAGCGGGGACTGCTTTCACTTGCGGTACACAGGCTTCTCATGGTGGTGCCTTCTCTTTTGCAAAGCATGGGCTCTGGAGAGTGGGCTCGGTAGTTGTGGCGCATGGGCTTAGCTGCCCCGAGGCCTGTGGAATCTTCCCGGACCAGGGATCGAACCCACGTTGCCTGCATTGACAGGTGGACTTTTAGCCGCTGAGCCACCAGGAAGTCCTGCTCTTACTCTCGATGCTGAATCAGCTACTGACCTCTTCACCCGAGCTCTGGAGTGTGCATGCCACCTAGTCATGGCCGTCTTCAAAACCAGCCGCGGAAGTGCGCAGTGAAGAGACCGAGGCCCCATGGGGCCCCGAGGAGGCCAAGTGGCCTCTGGTCCTAAGCTTGGCGTCTCCGTGTGTTAAGTCAGAGTTTTTCTTCTTTCTTGTGAGACTCTGCCTGTTTTTGTCTTCGATTTTTACTCTTATCCTCGTTCTCGTGGATGCTCACGATGGCAGCGTTGCCTCCATGTCATCAGGAGAGGCCAGATGCTGCAAGCTGCAGACACACTGTATCCTAATACTTAGACTGGTCCCGGAAGGTTCGTGGGTGTCACCCACTTGATGGATGAAAGAACCAGATTCTGTAATGCAGAGAGTTGAGATTTGTCAAAGCAATGGGCAAAACCAGGATTAAGGTTAGGTTGCACTGGCTCCATTTTTTTTCCTGCCCAAGGTTTCTCCTCCCCCGCTGTATGTTAGGGAAGCCCCCCTGTGGCATTGCTCTTGCCCACTGGGTATGGATGATTTTGTACCTGGATCCAGTCTTGTGAACCATGCTGTTAGAGTTCTCCAGAGAAACAGAACCGATAGCGTATGTGTGTGTGTTTCTGGATGTGTAGGTATTCATCTACAGAGATCTACTTTAAGAAAATTGGCTCATGTGATTGTGGAACTTGACAAGTCTAAAATCTGCAAGGTAGGCCTGCAGACTGGAGGCCCAGGGAAGGACTGCAGTTCGAATCTGAAGACAGTCTGCTGACAGAATTTCTTCTTCTTTGGGGGGAGAACGTCTGTGTTTTTCTACTGAGGCCTTTAACTGACTAGGTGAGGCCCCCCCTGACTTATGGAGGGTGATCTACTTTACTTGCACTCGCCAAACTTACACATTTTAATCTCATCTAACCAAATGCCTTCCCAGAGACATCAAGAATAACGTTTGGTCAAATATTTGGGTACCGTGGCCTAGCCAAGTTGGCACATAAAGTTAACCATCACACCTGCCTGTGGTTCTTCCCTTGGCCTTTTAGGAAATGCCATTTGCATGTTCTGTCACTCTAGGCAAGCGCATCTCCGAGTTGCTTCACTCCACGAGTCGGTTTTGTGGCCTCAGACAGTTGTTTCTCTTCCTGCTGGACCAGCGCCAGTGAGGGGAGGCCAGCTTGTAAGCTGGGGCAGCCGCCGGCATTGTGATGTGTGAGCCACAAAACAGTGCAGCCTGACCTTCACAGGCTCGGCCCTCCGAGGCCGCTTGGCCTCCTGTGGACTATGGACAGCTGCTCCCTGGCATAAAGAGGGGATCTCGAGCCAACATCCTGCAGAGCATCTTGGGGAAAGAGCAGTGATGAGATGGCCTACTGAGTAATGCTTTGATTTTGCTTCTAAGCTAGATTCATGTGAAAGGTCTAGGAACCTGGAGGGGCCAGGACTTTAGAGTTTAATAGTGTGGCCAGGTTTGTGGGAGGAAAGGGGCCAGGCCGGGAGAAGCACGTCTGGGTGGCAGCAGCCTCTGGCAAAGTCAAATGCTCTGATTGTTTTTCATTAATAGATGTGCTGTTGGCCAAATATTGGGTTTACACCTCTACGTGCTGGCAATTAAACCACTTCTGGGATGAATGAGGAAAGATCTTGTACCTCCCACCTCAGTATTTATAAGTGGTTCAGTTCAGCTCAGTCGCTCAGTTGTGTCCGACTCTTTGCGACCCCATGAATCGCAGCACACCAGGCTTCCTTGTCCATCACCAACTCACGAAGCTTGCACAAACTCATGTCCATCAAGTCAGTGATGCCATCCAACCATCTCATCTTCTGTTGACCCCTTCTCCTCCTGCCTTCAATCTTTCCCAGCATCAGGGTCTTTTCCAAGGAGTCAGTTCTTTGCATCAGGTGGCCAAAGTACTGGAGCTTCAGCTTCGCATCAGTCCTTCCAGTGAATATTCAGGACTGATCTCCTTTAGGATGGACTGGTTTGATATCTTTGCAGTCCAAGGGACTCTTAAGAGTCTTCTCCAACACCACAGTTCAAAAGCATCAATTCTTTGGTGCTCAGCTTTCTTTATAGTCCAACTCTCACATCCATACATGACTACTAAAAAAAACCATAGCTTTGACTAGACAGGCCTTTGTCTTATTTTGTTAAAAAGTTAAATCTCCTAAATTGGTCTTTGCTTACACACATACACCTTCATGTTGTTTACAATGAAAACAACAGACAGGAACGTTCCTGCTGGTCCAGTGGGTAGGGCCCCGTGCTCCCAGTGCAGTGCTCAGCTTTCTTTATGGTCCAACTCTCACCTCCATACATGACCACTGGAAAAATCATAGCTTTGACTAGACGGACCTTAGTCGGCAAAGTAATGTCTCTGCTGTCTAGGTTGATCATAGCTTTTCTTCCAGGGAGCAAGCGTCTTTCAATTTCATGGCTGTAATCACCATCTTCAGTGATTCTGGAGCCTGAGAAATAAAGTCTGTCACCATTTCTGTTGTTTCCTCATCTATTTGCCATGAAATGATGGACTGGATGCCATGATCTTCATTTTTTGAATGTTGAGTTTTAAGGCAAATTTTTCACTCTCCTCTTTCACTTTCATCAAGAGGCTCTTTAGTTCTTCTTTACTTTCTGCCGTAAGGGTGGTGTCATCTGCATATCTGACGTTATTGATATTTCTCCCAGCAGTCTTGATTCCAGCTTGTGCTTCACCCAGCCCAGTGTTTCTCATGATGTACTCTGCATATAAGTTAAATAAGCAGGGTGACAATATGCAGCCTTGATGTACTCCTTTCCTGATCTGGAACCAATCTGTTCCATGTCCAGTTCTAACTATTGCTTCTTGACCTGCATACAGATTTCTCAGGAGGCAGGTCAGGTGGTCTGGTATTCCCATCTCCTGAAGACTTTTCCACAGTTTGTTGTGATCCACACAGTCAAAGGCTTTGGCATAGTCAATAAAGCAGAAAGTAGATGTTTTTCTGGAACTTTCTTGCTTTTTCAGTGATCCAACAGATGTTGGCAATTTGATCTCTGGTTCCTCTGCCTTTTATAAATTCAGCTTGAACATCTGGAAGTTCTTGGTTCACGTACTATTGGAGCCCAGCTTGAAGAATTTTGAGCATTACTTTGCTGGTGTGTGCTGCTGCTGCTGCTAAGTCGCTTCAGTCGTGTCCGATTCTGTGCGACCCCATAGACGGCAGCCCACCAGGCTCCCCCGTCCCTGGGATTCACCAGGCAAGAATACTGGAGTGGGTTGCTATTTCCTTCTCCAATGCATGAAAGTGAAAAGTGAAAGTGAAGTCACTCAGTTGCGTCCGACTTGTAGCGACCCCATGGACTGCAACCTACCAGGCTCCTCTGCCCATGGGATTTTCTAGGCAAGAGTACTGGAGTGGGTTGCCATTGCCTTCTCTGTTGCTAGCATGTGAGGTGAGTGCAATTGTGCTATAGTTTGAACGTTCTTTGGCACTACCCTTCTTTGGGATTGGAATGAAAACTGACCTTTTCCAGTCCTGTGGCCACTGCTGAGTTTTCCAAGTTCGCTGCATATTGAGTGTAGCACTTTAACTGCATCCTCTTTTAGGATTTGAAGTAGCTCAACTAGAATTCCATTACCTCCACTAGCTTTGTTCATAGTGATGCTTCCTAAGGCCCACTTGACTTCGCATTCCAGGATGTCTGGCTCTAGGTGAGTGATCACACCATCATGATTATCTGGGTTGTGAAGATCTTTTTTGTACAGTTCTTCTATGTATTCTTGCCACCTCTTCTTAATATCTTCTGCGAATATTCCCTTGGTATCTCTGATTTTCTTGAAGAGTTCTCTAGTCTTTCCCATTCTGTTGTTTTCCTCCATTTCTTTGCATCGATCACTGAGGAAGGCTTTCTTATCTCTCCTTGCTATTCTTTGGAACTGCATTCAGATGGGTGTATCTTTCCTTTTTTCCTTTGCCTTTAGCTTCTCTTCTTTACTCAGCTGTTTGTAAGGCCTCCTCAGACAACCATTTTGCTTTTTTGCATTTCTTTTTCTTGAGGGTGGTCTTGATCCCTGTCTCCTGTACCTCCATCCTTAGTCCTTAAGGCACTCTATCAGATCTAATCCCTTGAATCTATTTGTCACTTCTACTGTGTAATTGTCAGGGACTTGATTTAGGTGGATTTGATTTATAAGTGGTAGCTTTTCTTTTTTTTGACCATGCTGCATGGCATTTGGGATCCTTGACCAGGGACCAAACCCATAGCCCCTGCAGTGGAAGCGCAGTGTTAACCACTGGACTGCCAGGGAAACCCCTGATTATTTTTCTTAAAAAAGAATACCTTTATTATAAAAAGGGGTTTTCCTGTCACTTTATATGTGCTCCATGAAACCAACAGGGAAGTGGGGTGAAAACATAATTCAAAAAGAACTACAAGCCTGAAAAAAGTTGCATTTAAATAGCAACTATGTAAACGCATAGTGAAACCAGACACTGGACTTTGCCATCATCTTCATTACATTTGAAAAAGAGAACTAGGTGGAGGGCGGCCCTGGGTGAGCGCCCTGCCAGAAGGGCCGGCCGGCTCTCTGGCCCTCCGTGCTCAGCATCTTCCAGACACACAGTAGGCATTAACTGATACAATGATCAGGCCAACCCTCGCTCACGTCATCCTGACCGAGCGTCGGCCACGTCCAAGCCTCTGCGGAGAACAGTGTGACACGACGTCAGGAGCCTTAGAAATGTTCTGTCACTGTTCAGTCACGCAGTCATGTCCGACTGTCTGCGACCCCATGGACCGCAGCACTCCAGGCTTCTCTGTCCTTCACCATCTCCCAGAGTTTGTGCAAACTCATGTCCATTGAGTCGGTGATACCATCCAACCATCTCATCCTCTGTCGTCCCCTTCTCCTCTTGCCCTCAATGTTTAGTCCCCTCGATTTAGTAATTCCACTGCTGGGAAGCTGTGCTGAGGACGGGTCTCAGGACAAAGGCTGTTGCCTTCAGATGACAACGTGCTGATTTAGAGAGACAATGCAGGGGACCTCACCAAAAGGTGCAGGCACGGAGGAACCACTCACAGTGAACAGCGGAGTATTTCATAGTTCAGATCTTAAGTCTTAATGTTCAGGATCTTAAACATCTTAAATGGCATCTGAGAGTATCCACATAGTGTGAGGATGAACTTATACATTGAATGAAAAAAGGAAATTATAAAAACATACATTTAGTTGTGTTACAACCTCTTAGAGAGAAGTATGCAAGTCAAGAAAAAGACACTGAGGCAATCGTGTCCAGGTCAGTCATGTTTTGGATAATGTGCCTTTGGGTATGTTATTTTCCCTTCCCTCTTTGGGCTTCCCTGGTGGCTTAGACGGTAAAGAGTCTGCCTGCAATGCAGGAGACCTGGGTTCCATCCCTGGGTCAAGAAGATCCTCTGGAGAAGGGAATGGCAACCCACTCCAGTGTTCTTGCCTGAAGGATCTCTTGGACAGAGGAGCCCAGTGGGCTGTCGTCTCTCGGGTCACAAAGAGTCAGACACTACTAAGCAACTAACGCTACCTCCCTCTTTGTGGCATTGTCTAGGTTTGTTTTTTTTTAAGTATCTTCTCTATGAAAAGCAACACCCATTCTGGTGTTGGCACCGTATTTTGAATTGGTCTCTGCCTCAGGAATGACTTCAGTATAACCCCTTTTTGAGATGGGAGTCCCTTGCCCACTTTTATGTGGGTCTGAACCTCAGCTGGTGGGGCCTGACTTCACCTTGTGCTCTGCACGTGTTGTCGGAAAGTGGCAAGATGTATGTCCCCTTAGAAACAGCAGAGTAGCGTAGAAACATACATACTGCCATATATAAGCGAGATAGCCAGTGGGAATTTGCTGTATGACACAGAGATCTCAACCTGGTGCTTGGTGACAACCTAGAGGGATAAATTGCGGTGGGAGGTGGGAGGGAGGTTCATGAGAGTGGGAACATGTATATTACCTGTGGCTGCTTCATGTTGAAGTGTGGCAGAAACCAGCACAACTTTGTAAAGCAATTATCTCCAATTAAAAATAGATAAATTAAAAAAATTACAGAAGTAAAGATTCAACAACAACAAAAAGAAACAGCGGGAAATCCCACCTGCCTGGAGCCGGTGCAGCAGCCAGGAGAGGACTGTGGTTTCACGGCCGTGTCCCGAGGGGCACCCCGGCTGCCTCTGGGCGTCTGTCTGGGAGTCCCCCTGGTTGCCAGCTGCTGGATCGGAGCCCCAGGCAGGCAGGCAGTTCTTTATAGATTGTAGAGGCAGAGCCACGTTCACCCTAGCACCCAGCTCTGCTTTGGGGCACACAGGCAGGGCGCTTCCTCTCCCATGCCTCACGGAGTGCCTTACCTGCAGGCCTAAGTCACAGAGCTGGCAAAAGTCTGTTAAGGTCACTTCTCCCTGTGTGTCTTGCTGAGTGTCACATGTGTGGCCAAAAGCTCCAGAGGACTCAGAGGAGAATGGCTACAGGACAGGCCTTAAAGGAAGCGTTGGCAGGGACTTCCCTGATGGCAGCGTGGTTAAGAGTCCACCTGCCAATGCGAGGGACAGAGGTTCGATCCCTGGTCCAGGAAGATCCCACACGCTGTGGAGCAACCAAGCCCCGTGCCTGCAACTACTGAAGCCCGAGCGCCCCAGAGCCCAAGCTCTGCCACAAGAAGCCAGCACGATGGGCAGCCCGGCCCCTCAGTGAGGCATAGCCCCCACTCACCGCAGCTGGAGAAAGCCCATGCATGGCAGTGAAGACCCAGTAAATCAGGAAATAACCTTTTAAAAAAGTTTAAAAAAGAGCTGGAAAACTAGCCTGTTGGCCAAATCTACCCCCAGGCCAAGAATGGCTGTTATATTTTTTAAAGCTTGTAAACTAATCCAAAAGCAAAACAAAACAAAACAAAGAAGTATACTGGACGAGACGGTTAGATAGCATCACCACCTCAGTGGACAAACTCCAGGGGATGGTGAAGGACAAGGGAGCCTGGCGTGCTGCAGTCCACGGGGTTGCAAAGAACTGGACACAACTTAGCTACTGAACAGCCACAATGGCCACATAGCCTAAAGTGTTGACTGTCTGGTCCTTTTCAAAAAATTTTGTTAATCCCTGTTCCATGTGAAAGAAATATATAGATCGTGTATCGTGATGGGCAGTGGCCAGGAGACTCATAGTAACTGGATCTGGAAGACCTGGGCTGAATTCTACCCACCTTGGTCCTGGCCAAGTGATGGACTTGGACCAGTCACCTGATCTCTCTGAGTTGTTTTCGTCCCCTCCTTTTCCCTCCTCATCCTCTCCTTTTCCTTCCTCCTCCTCCTCCTCCTCCTCTCTGCCTCCCTCCCTCCATTAAGTAGCTACGACTGTGATCTGCTGTGGTCTTCTTTACGTCTGATTTATGACGTGAGTTTATAAACCCTCAAGTCCTGCGCAGATGCATCTTGGTATTTATCAGTGTTGGCATCTTGCCCGGAAGTAGATGCTGCAGTGGGCAGATGCTTTCTCAAGCCCGTGTCGCCGGACCAGCCTGGCGTTACAGAGGTCGGACAGGCTCGTTTGGCAGTGGTGGGTACGGTGATACTGTAACAGATCAGATGAGCCTGGTTAATATTCGAGCCGACCCCGTTTCTTGGAAGTGGCCCGACACGGTCTGGTCTGGTTCTGTCCTTTTTCTCCTGAGGGTTTGAGAACCAGTGAGGCAGAGGGACACTGGCCCAAGCTTACTGCAGAACCCAGAGCCCGTGGGGCCTCCTCTCGCTTCAGCCCTGGCATGTGCCGCCCCCCACTTCCATCCCTGTTCCCCCTCCACCTCCCCTCGTGGCCCCAGCGCTTCCCTCCCCACTCACTTCAAACCTCCCTTCTTCACAGAATCCTTCCACCACCTTCCCAACCTGCCCCATGAACCTGAGCTGCCATTTCTCACTTTCTTGTGGGATCATATGTTTCATGTCGGGCTTCCCAGGTGGTACTAGTGGCAAAGGATCCACCTGCCAGTGCAGGAGATGTAAGAGACGTGGGTTCGATCCCTGGATCGGGAAGATCCCCCGGAGAAGGGTATGGTAACGCACTCCAGTATTCTTGCCTGGAGAATCCCTGGAGTCTGGTGGGTTACAGAGGAGTCTGCTGGTCACAGAGTCAGATATGACTGAAGTGACTTAGCACGCACGCACATACTTCATGTCTGCACCCCCAGCAGACTGTGAGCTCCATGAGAGCAGGATGGACCTTGTTGGCTGGCTCTTTGCCAGCACAGTGTGTGTGTGTGTGTGTGTGTGTGTGTGTGTGCATGCACGCATGTGTGTGTTCACTGCCTGGCAGGTAGGAGGGGCTCAGTACACATGGGCTGAAAGAGTGAGTGCAGGAGGGCCGGCTCCTGGCTCCCGCCCGGGCCCCCTCGTGTTCTCAGCCCCTCCCGGCTGGGGTGGTTCCCTGGGGGGCTGGGTGGGGCGCTGACCCGCAGCTGTGTTCTCTCCCCCAGGCCGCGGGACGGGGGCGCCTGCCTCTCCCAGCTGCACGGCTGGGCCCCGCTGCAGGTGCTGCACGGCCACGCCGAGGTGCTCTTCCCGGTCAGCGGCGTGGGCTCCTACGGGCCTGCAGGTGGGTGTCCCCGGTTCCTCCCTGCCTCCCACGCGGGCTGTGGCCGGAGCAGTGGCAGGAGAGGCCGGTCAGGGGTCACATCTGTGGGCAGGGGTGGGGGGAAGGGAGGCAGGGAGGCCAGGGCCCGGGGGCAGGTGGCTCCTCTCAGCAGGGGAGCCCCAGTGGCTTTGGCTTGTCACCTCGCTGAACCAGGGTATTTTGCGGAGCTCTCGCCTGAGCGGGTGTTGGCACGTCACCCGGGAGCCCCCAGGCCCGCTTCCTTTCTTGTCAGCGATCTGTTGAACTTGGTGGTGTACAGGCAGATTACAAACGGTGACCATTATTTTTGCCTTTCAGGAGGAGGGGTGTCAGAACCTGTAGCTCTAAAGACCCTTGCAACCTTAGCCGCTAAGGGCTTGGGGGTTAGGGAGTAAGCTTGCCGAAAAGTGGGCAAGCCTTTCTGGCCTGTTCCTTGTGACTGAGGGGTCACGTGTGTGTTTTGTTATTATTTTCTTTAGTTGGAGCAGGTCGGGTGGGGGGTGTCGGGGTGAGCGTGGGAGTCGTGGCTGAGCCCGGCGCTCCCGGTGGGGTGGGTGTGCATGGTGCCCGGCACGGTGGAGCACTGGGTCGTTCCGGTGCCCCTGCAGCCCTGCCATGTCGGCGAGGCCTCCCTGCACTCGCAGTGTGAGTGCCCCTCTTGCCCTCGTGGGCCCAGGTTTAGGAAGCCGTGGACGGTTGTGAACGGGGCCCACTGGCTGCTCAGGAAGCTGTCGACGTTCTGAGCCGGATGACAGACGGTTGTCATGGTGCCGCGTGAGGAACAGAAACCCTCTCTGACTAGCTCAGGGAGGGCGGGCCCGTTCCCGGGTGCAGTCGGGGCTGGGGGCGCGGCGGTCACCTCAAAGTTGCTGGGGGGGGCAGGTGGCCGCCCGCCAGGCTGGTGGTCTCTCTGGGGAAGTGTGGATGGCGGCGATGAACACGCGGTGCTCATCTGGGTTAGCTCAGTCCCTCCTGACCGCAGCCCGCGAGGAAGGGGAGTCACTGTTCAGACGTGGGGCGGAGGTCCCCTGAGAGAGTCTGAGGAGAGAGGCCGGGCACACAGGAGGGCCCGGCAGGCTCCCTGCTGGCTTTGTCTTTGGGCCTGGTCTGGCCTGCAGTCCTCCTGGTCCTGTGCCCCGCTTCCTGGTGGGGCTCTGCCCCCTCTGCTCTCCCCGGTGGTCACCCTGTGTTCCTTCAGCCTTCTCCCCCTCCCATCTGGTCTGTACCTGGCTGAGGTGCCAACAGAGCACCTTCTGTACCAACCAGAGCTTCTGTCTGGGTCTTGGGTGAAGCCCGGGGCGGGCCGGTCTGGGAGCCCCTGCCCTCCTTCCGCTCGGGTCACCAGCCTGGGTCCGAACCCCCCAGCCTGGGGACATGGTCACCTCGCCCTTGCCCGCGCAGGGGCAGTGCAGACTAGGGCAGAGTGTCTGAGAAGTCGGGGTGGCTGGCAGGAAGTACGTGGTCCTCACGTGAGTCTAGGACCCCTGGAGGGTTTCCAGGGCTCGTTCGCAGCATCTGAGTTGGGGTCCATGCCCCTTATTCTACTTGCCACCGATGGGCCTTTTGGCCGGTTCGTGAACTGTCGCTGGGCTGGCGTGTCAGGCTGCCCCCAGGGCTTGGCTGTAGTCACCGAACCCAGCGTTCTGGCCGGCCTCCGGGATCCTCACTGGGAGGCGTCCCCTGGCCTGGCAGGTTTCTCTCAATCCCTCCGGCTGTCAGCCTCCCAGACCCAGAGGCTCCATCTTGTCTCTGGTGAGCGGACCCCGAGCTCCAGCTGGTCTAGACCGTCCTCACCAGGGATGCTGGGTGTGAGCCCGTCTGCCAGCTTTTTGATTTACTACAGTAACGAAGCTGCCAGGAGTCTTGGAAGCTTGTGGCAGCCTGAGGGGCACACCCGCTGTTGGTGGGCGCATTGCACGGGAAGGCGTGTTATTCTCAGGCTGCTCACAGATGCTAGAATCAGAGCTGGAGGAGCTGCGACCTGGTGGGCATGCCACTCAGATCCCGGCTCTGTGTAGCTCAGGGAACCCAGTGCTCTGTGGTGACCCAGAGGGGAAAGAAGTCCAAAAAAGAGGGAATATATATATTTATATTAGATCTCAGATTCACTTTGCTGTATAGTAGAAACTAACACAACATTGTAAAGCAACTATACTCTAATATACATTAAGAAAAATAAGAGGTGGGAGTGAGTGGAGTAGCTTCGTGAGGACAGCGGGTGGAAGGGAAAGCGAGAGAATGCTTGTCCTTGCAGGATTCCCTTTTTCAACCCCCTAAGAGCAGGGAATCTTGAGCAGAACTAGGTGAAAACGGAGGAGGTCACAGGACAGATGGCTTAGGGAGCGAGATGAGCTCCCTTCCGTTCCCTGTCCCGACCCAGGCCTGGTTGGGGGCCCTGACATGCCAGGACTTTGTCTAGCGCGCAGGTGTTCTCCTGAGTGACATTGGCCTTGATGTCCTCCAGGGGCACGGATTTTGCGCTTTTTCCTGGAAAGAGACAAGAGCAGCAGCCAGTACATCTATGAAGGTCCATGCTGCCTCTTGCCTGTTGTTTGTCGAGATGACTTGTGGCCTCCCATCTTCCAAATGCCTTTCCCGCTTGGTGCAGGGGTCTTGAGAGAGTGGCAGTCACGCGGTTGTGACAGGTGGACACTACTGCCCCCGCGTGGCAGTCTCCAGACATTGCAGGCGGGAGCCCTTTTGTCTAACAGCTGATTTATTATTTTCTGGTTCTGAGGTTGTGTCTGGATATGGACTTTATGCATAATTCCAAGTGGCTCAAGATCAGAAAGGTTAATAAATAAAGTCACAGGGAATGTAGTCAGTACTATTGTAATAGCTGTGGGTGACAGATAGTTGCTGGATTTATTGCGGTGATCAATATGTAATGTAATGTTTCTAATATAAATGCTGAATCGCCATGCTGTACACCTGGAACTGATAAGAGTATTGTGTGGGAGCCACACTACAGTGAAGGGAAAAAACAGCCAAAGTGGGAGAACAGGGCCTCCAGCCAGTGACTGATGCCAAGTCTGAGATGACGGCCGAAAAAAATGAAAGGGGCGGCAGACAAAAGTCCAGTGTGCAGACGGGGAAGGCCTCGCACGTCAGCGGATTTGCCGGCAAGCCAGTGCCTGCCCTGTGTCCTGTCTCACGGGGGAGCTGAGGGTGAGAGCAGAACCCTGACTGTCTCTGCGGCTGCTGTCTGTGCAGATGCCCCCCTCGGGAGCCTGGAGAACGGGACGGGACCCGAGGACCACATCCTCCCGGAGCCAGGACCCCGGTACAGGTGAGCATGTAGCCCCCGCCCCTGGCTGCCTCTGGGGCTGGGCTGCCCTCTTCACAGCTCCTCCTTTCCTCTTTTCGAAAGTCCCTCTGCTGGGCTTTGAAGGGCAGGGCCTCACTTCACGGGATTCAGTTCAGCGTTGGTCTGACATCCGAGGGCGCCAAGTGGTCAAGGGTGTCAGGCCCGAGACCGGGTGTCGGTCACATTTCGTTTGCTGCCGCCTTTACTTTCCTTCTCTGGGGCCAAGGCTAGGTGCTTCCACTGTCATAATTCGCTTGATCTAATATTTGACAATAAACCATTGGACGATTTTGGCATTACACTTTACAGTTTTAGTATTATGTAATATTTAAACCTGCAGAAGGAAATGGCACCCCACTGTAGTATTCTTGCCTGGAAAATCCCATAGACAGAGGAGCCCGGTGGGCGGCAGTCCATGGAATTGCAAAGAATCAGACACAGCTGAGCACACACACACACACAATATTGGAACCACTTTGGTATCAGGTATTTGTGAAGTGCCTAGGGCTTCCCAGGTGGCTTAGTGATAGAGACTCTGCCTGCAGTGCAGGAGACGAGGGTTTGATCACTGGGTCAGGAAGATCCCCTGGAGAAGGAAATGGCAACCCACTCCAGTAGTCTTGCCTGGAGAATCTCTTGGACAGAGGAGCCTGGCGGGCTGCTGTCCATGAAGTCGCACAGAGTCAGATGTGACTGAAGCGACTTAGCACACATGCACCACATCAGGTTGTCTTTTTTTTAAATTGAATCCAAATATCTCAAGGGAAAGCTGAGCTGTTCAGACTTACTGGATGTTAGGTGTTGGAGCTGAGCTGGACACTGAGGAGCCCTGCTGCCACTGCGATCCTCGCTGCCCTTACAGCTCTCCGCTTCCTCCTTGGCTTTAATTTGGTGTCTCTGAGATACAGTGTCTGCATTTTCAACCTTGGGCCGCTGATGTGGGCGCTGTCCTTCCACCCATGCTTGGTGCTCCGGTCTCACCCTGCTTTCGGAGAGGTGCTGCCTGTAGGAGGCTTGTTCAAATTAGTGCGGTGCCAGGAGGGGTTGGTGTCACCCGCAGGAAGCATTAGTCCTTCCAGTGAACATTCACGATTGACTTCCCTTAGGAATGACCGGTTTCATCCCCTTGCTGTCCAAGGGTCTCCCAGGAGTCTTCTCCATCACTGCAGTTTGAAGGCATCGGTTCTTTGGCGCTCAGCCTTCTTTATGGTTCAACTCTCACATCTATACACGACTACTGGAAAAACCATAGCTTTGACTATATGGGGCACTGGGTATTCCCCGAGCTGTTTTCATGAAAGATGTGAAGGGTTATTTTTCCATGTTGCAAATTCTTTGGAACTGCACAATCAGCGCTCGTTATTTCCGGTGGTCATGTTCTCTCAAGACGGAGCCATTGCTCCTAGGTCCCTAGGAGTGTGTCTGGTCACAACATTTTGGTCAGTGGATCAGTAAGTACCTTTGTTTTCTGTCTGCTCCTGTTTAAAGACATCTCATCTGACATCCGCTGTTGATTTACTAACAGGGAGCTCACGACCAACAGCACTGTCAACGTGTGCGTGTGTGTGCTAAGTTGCTTCAGTCGTGTCTGACTCTTTTGCGAGCCCATGGACTGTAGCCCACCAGACTCCTCTGTGCATGGGATTCTCCGGGCAAGAATCCTGGAGTGGGTTGCCGTGCCTTCCTCTGGGGGGTTTTCCCAGCCCAGGGATCCAGCCCGCATCTCCTGCCTCTCCTGCATTGGCAGGCGGGTTCTTTAGCACACTGCACCATCAGGCTGAATAGAGGCTGCCTCACATAGGTTTCCTCCAAGAGGCACTACGCAGTCTTGTGTTTAGGAGCAACAAACAGCCTCTGGGCTTCCTAGGAGGTGCTAGTGTAAAGAACTTGCCTGCAATGCAGGAGATGTAAGAGACTTTTTGGTTCAATCCCTGGGTCAGCAAGATCCCCCTGGAGGAGGAAATGGCAACCCACTCCAGTATTCTTGCCTGAAAAATCTCATGGACAGAGGAGCCTGCTTGGCTACAGTCCATGGGGTTGCAAAGAGTCAGACACGAGTGAAGTGACTGAGCATGTACGCATGCGTGTACGTGTTCACGGATGACCTTGTCAGCTCCGAGAGTGTGGAGTTCTGGGGTTACAGGTAAACTTTAGGGAGTAGGTGAATTTCCAGCTATGGAATCCACACATAGAGAGGATGGACTGTGACCTCAAAGGGCCGCCTTCCCTTCCTTGGAGTCGGGAAACCTGAGTGAGCTCAGGGCCGGCTGCATTTGTTTTGAATGTCGAGGTGGCATGTTTTAAGTGGCTGACTCTTAACTTGCCTCTGCTTGCCTTTCCAGTGTGGAAGCGAGTCCTCCAGGCCAAGAGAGTCCTCTGAGCAGCCTGTTACCTTCTGCCTCGGTGCCGGAGTCCATGACAGTTAGTAAGTACTTTCTGGGCAGCGTCCGCCATCCCTGGGTGACCCTGGGGCCTGCACAGCCTGGAGGCAGTGCCTTTGTGCTGGCTCTTGCATGACCGCGGACTTTACAGAGTCTGCGAGGAAGTCAGGTGTGTGGGTGCCTGGTTGTGGACTTGAAGTGTGGTGTGTGGTCGTTAAGCTCCCTGAGCTGTGAAACCTGATACCTGGGTTCATGCATTGTTTTGTTAAAGCAGGAGCCCCCAACCTTTATGCCCCTTAGGGACCAGTTTCATGGAAGACAATTTTTCCATTTACCCAGGGTCAGGGATGGTTTCTGGATGATTTAGGCGCTTTACCTTTATTATGCCACTGCAGATGTGATGGGAGGCGGAGCTCAGGTAGTTACATGCGTGATGGGGAGCAGCTGTGAATGCAGATGAAGATTCAATCGCTCACTGCCTTTCCCTTCTTTCATGTGGCCCGGTTCCCAGCAGGTCTTGAACTGGTACCAGCTCCGGGGTTGAGGACCCCTGCCCTAAAGAGGTGGAGCAGCAGGGAGGCCGAGGGAACCGTGTCCTTCACGGTTTTGGGGTTTGCCTCTTGCAAGGCCGTCAGCTTCAGAGGAGGTTTCTAGTTGGGTTTCCTTTGTATCCCTGGAGGAATCACTTTTGTACGTAAGGGAGAGTGTGTCTCTCAAAGATGAGTGAAGGTTGGTAATGATCAGGTGCGACCTGTTGACAACCTTACCACTCAGAAAAGGTGCAGCAATTAAGGTTAGGTTTCAGTTCAGTTCAGTCGCTCAGTCGTGTCCAACTGTTTGCGACCCCATGGACTGCAACATGCCAGGCCTCCTTGTCCATCACCAACTCCCGGAGCTTGCTCAAACTCATGTCCATAGAGTCGGTGATACCATCCAACCATCTCATCCTCTGTTGTCCCCTTCTCCTCCTGCCCTCAATCTTTCTCAGCATCTTTCTCAGGGTCTTTTCCATTGAGTCAGTTCTTCACATCAGATGGCCAAGATATTGGAGTTTTAGCTTTAGCATCGGTACTTCCAATGAATATTCAGGACTCATTTCCTTTAGGATTGACTGTTTCGATCTCCTTCCAGTCCAAGGGACTCTCAAGAGTCTTCTCCAACACCACAAAGCATCAGTTCTTCAGTGTTCAGCTTTCTTTATGGTCCAACTCTCACATCCATACATGACTCCTGGAAAAACCATAGCTTTGACTAGACTGACCTTTGTTGGCAAAGTGATGTCTCTGCTTTTTAATATGCTGCCTAGGTTGGTTATAGCTTTTCTTCCGGGGAGGAGCCCAAGACAATAAAGTCTGTTACCTTTTCCATTGTTTTCCCATCTATTTGCCATGAAGTGATGGGACCGGATGCCAAGATCTTTGTATTTTGAATGTGAGTTTTAAGCCAACTTTTTCACTCTCCTCTTTCACTTTCATCAAGAGGCTCTTGATGAATGGTTAGGTTTGAGTGGCTTTAATAATAAAGAATAAACCAACCAGCTGTGGCTTAATATGATAGAAATTGCCTTTCTGTCCAGAGGTAGGCAGGCTGGGCCAGTGTGTGGCACCAGAGAGTAGGGCTTCTTCTGTCTTGCCTCATTGTCCAAAATGGCTGTTTTAGGTCCAGCCATCTCATTCTCATCCCAGGTATCAGGAATGAGGAGGGGCAAAGGAGAAACTTTCTCCATTTCCTTAGGTAGGATTCAGGAATCTGAACTTGGAAAAGAAATTACAACTTTTCCTCTAGCCTCTGACTGAAATTTAGTATTCAGTATTGCCTTCAGTTTTTATTAATTTATTTTTTAAAAATTAATTAACTTTGTTTCTGGCTGTACTGGGTCTTCTTGCTGCATGGAGACTTTCTCTCATTCTGATGCGCAGGCTCAGGAGCATGGGCTTAGTGGTTGTGGTGCACAGCTTCAGTTACCCTGTGGCGGGTGGACTCTTCCTGGACCAGGGATCGAACCCAGGGAGGGGTTCAGTCCTCCAGGAAAGAATCCCCGGAGGATTCTTAACCACTGGACCACTGGGGAAATCCTTTATTTTTTTGTAGTTGAAGTATTATTTACATTAGTTCCAGGTGTCAGAGAAGGCAATGGCACCCACTCCAGTACTCTTGCCTGAAAAATCCCATGGATGGAGGAGCCTGGTGGGCTACAGTCCATGGGGTCGCTTAGAGTGGACACGACTGAGTGACTTCACTTTCACTCTTCACTTTCATGCATTGGAAAAGGAAATGGCAACCCACTCCAGTGTTCTTGCCTGGAGAATCCCAGGGACGGGGGAGCCTGGTGGGCTGCCGTCTGTGGGGTCGCACAGAGTCGGACACGGTGACTTAGCAGCAGTAGCAGCAGCAGTTCCAGGTGTACAGCACAGTGATTCAGCGTGTTGATGGGTTATGTTGGGTACAAAGCCACTGTGATGTGTTGGCTGTGGTCTCTGTGCCCCTGTAGTTTGTTCTGCCCATTGTCATTTGTATCTCTTACCTTCCCTCCATTTGCCACTTCCCATTCTCTCTCTCTATTGGTAACTGCTAGTTTGTCCTCTGTATCCATGAGTCTGTTTTTCATTTGCTGTGTTCATTTCTTTGTTTTAAGATTCCACGTATAAGTGATATCATACAGTATTTGTCCTTTTTTGTACTAAGTGTGGTGCATTCTGAGTCCTTCTGTGTTGCTTCTAAAGGCAAAATTTCATTCTTTTTCGTGGCTGAGTAATATTCTTCTGCGTGTGTCTCTCTGTGTGTGTGTGTGTCTGTGCGTATCTTCTTTATCCACTTATCTGTTGATGGATGTTTAGATGGCATTTTCTTTAATGTTGAAAGTAGCAGTGAATCATAGAAACCTTAGGAGTCTCAGCCATGCAAGCAATAAAAGTCACTGGCTCCTGTAACAGTGATATGAAAAAGATCTCACGATGTCATTGCTGCTTGAAAATAGAGATTTTTAATGAGAAAATGTAAAATCCTGTGTACCAGTCTGTCACTTGTCTTTTTTTACATTTTGGTAATTCTGTTTTAGTATAATCAGTTTCCTTGGTAATCCTGAGTGTTTTATGTTATGTACTTTAAAACATTTTTCTGAGAAGAGACGCATGGGCTTCATCACCAGACAATGCGATGGGTCTCTGTCACAAAGCAGATGAACCTTTCCCCTCCCCCAAGCAGTAAGGACCCTTCCTAGAAAGCACACACAGCTTCCCACTTGTGTGCCTGACATCCGTCCCAAGGCCTCCCCGGCTACTCAGGAGACAACGTGTCCATCCTGTTTTCTCCCAAAAATAACCCCATGGCTAAGGAAGGAAGAGGGTTTCCCTGGTAGCTTAGCTGGTAGAGAATCCGCCTGCAATGCAGAAGACCCGGGTTTGATCCCCTCGGTTGGAAAGATCCCCTGGAAAAGGGAAAGGCTACCAACTCCAGTGTTTTTGTGTGGAGAGTTCCATGGACTGTGTAGTCAATGGGGTTGCAAAGAGTCAGACACGACTGAGTGACTTCCACTAAGGAAGGAAGAGTGGAGTCGGAGGGCATCCAATGTTCTTTTATTTATTTAAAAAGAATTTTTTTTAATTTTGACTGCGCTGGGTCTTAGATGTGGTGTGTGGGATCTAGTTCCCTGACCAGGGATTGAGCCCAGGCCCTCCTGCATTAGGAGTGTGGAGTCCTAGCCACTGAGCCACCAGGGAAGTCCTAGAAACGGGGTTTTATGTGATTCCTGCACTGGGGAGAGCCACTCTTCGTTGCCTTGAGTAGCAGGTAACTGAAAATAAAGACAGTGAAGAGGAGCCAGCGCTAGTGACTTGGCTTGGACGTGCTTGCCTGTCTAAGGATGAGAATGGTGCCAGCACTATCTCAGTGCTAAAGGCAGGTATTAGCGTGTTTCCAGAAGTCAGCGTGCTGCGTGGAAGCCGGCAGAGGCATTCTCTCTCTGCCTGTCTGGCACCTTGTCTCTTGGCCCCTGCGGTGCTGCTGTGGGTTGCGCCGTGACGGGGAGGGCTGGGACCTTACTCTGGCCCCCGGTGCGTCTGCTCTGAATCACACCAGTTTTTGCCTCATTTGCATTTGTTTTGAGAAGAATGGTGACCCCGAGATTGAGGGCAGGAAGGCCAGACTTCCTTGGCACCTCGTCCTGGGTTCCATTAGCAAGGGTACGAACACCTTGGTGCTCTGCACCCCGCCCGGCCCCGGGGCGCCCAGCAATGTGCTCTCGCGTGGGCCTCCTGCACCCTGGGATGTGGTTCCGCCATCTCAGACACGATGCGCTTTGTCAGCTACTCTTCAGGGTCAAGAGAGATCGTGGTCTGTGGGTCTGCCTCAGACATCATCTGACTTTGAGGAAGGTGCTGGCCCGTGTGTTTCAGTAAGGACCTGCCTCTGAATGCACTTGACTTATGCTGATGGCAGGGATCTAGACTGGTTTTTTATTTTTAGTTGTACGCTTTAAATAGAAAAAGGGCTTCCCTGGTGGCTCAGATGATAAAGAATCTGCCTGCAATGCAGGAGACCTGAGTTTGATCCCCGGGTCGGGAAGATCCCCTGGAGAAGGGAAGGCACCTTCCCTTGGACAGAGGAGCCTGGCGGGCTACAGGCCGTGGGGTTGCAAAGAGTCGAACAGCTGAGCAACTGTCACTTTCTAAAACACAGTTTTACTCGTTTTTGTTTTGGCTGCGCTTGGCCGTCGTCGCTTAGCGGGAGCGGCGCTCTAGCTGTGGTGCTGGGATTCCCGTGGTGGCGGCTTCTCCTGCTGCGGGTCCCGGGCTCTCGAGCACAGGCGTGGTAGTTGCGGCAAATGGGCTTAGTTGCTCCGCGGCATATGGGATCTTCCCGGATCAGGGATAGAACCCCTGTCTCCTACACTGGCAGGTGGATTCTTTACCACTGAGCCCCCAGGGAAGCCCAGCCCTACACTTTTCTAACAGAGTAAATCTGGTTTTCTTATTTGGTATCTTTGGCAAATTCAGAGTTTACACCCTGCATCTGAAGAAAAACTTCACTACATCCACATTTTGACCTTCGACACCCGATAGCAGTGTGGATTGTGGGGGATAAGGGTGTGTGTAGTGGGCAGGGGTTCTGTTTTTGCGGTGGTGGCTGTAAATTTCAGGGAACCTTCACTGAAATTGTTGTCTGTCCTGTGGGTGTTCCAGACGAGAGATCAGAACCCTTAGAAGTTTTGCCAGCGTGGGTGCTTTTGACTTGTACCCTCCCCATCTCGCCCCTGCCTCCTGTGTTATTGCAAAAGAAAAAAAAAGAGAGCTAGTCTGTCTGGGTATCCAGGGAGTATTATTGTACTTTGCTAGGGTTGTTGTTAAGAAAGTACCCCGCACCGGCAGCGTAAACAGCAGAAGTGTGTTTCTCGTAGTTCTGGAGGCTGGAAGTCCCCTAGGACCCAGGCGCCGGCAGTCTGGTTTCTGGTGACGCCTCTCTCTTGGCTTGATGCCTTCTCTCTGTTGAGCGCGCATCCCTGAGTCTCTTCTTCTCATAAAGAAGCTTTAATTGCCTCTTTAAAGTTCCTACCTCCAAATGTAATCAAAACACACGAATTTGAGAGAGACGGAATTCCCAGGTGGGCAGCGGTAAAGAACCCGCCTGCCAACGCAGGAGACGTGGGTTCGATCCCTGGGTGGGGAAGATCCCCTGGAGGAGGGCATGGCCCCTCACTCCGGTGTTCGTGCCTGGAGAATCCCGTGGACAGAGCAGCCTGGTGGGCCGCAGTCCACGGGGTCGCAGAGTTGGACACGACGGAAGGGCCTGAGCGTGCGCGCACACGCCTACGTTTGTGCAGCAGCTTAGATTCCTCTCCAGAGGCGCGCTCAGCTCTCACGGACCCGAGGAGCCTGGCGGAGGAGCCCGACTCTGTGCGCTGGACGTCGCCCTGGCGTCCCGCCCGGTGACCCCCGGCCCGCGTAGTAGCCGCTTCACCCTGTCGGAGGGGCCTCCCCTGCCCACCCTGGCGCCCCAGTCTTGGACTTCCGGCCCCAGAACGGTGAGCAGTACATTTCTGTTGTTTATCAGCCGCCCAGTCTGCTGTGTCCTGTTATTGCTGCTCAAACATACTGAGACCCTGAGGGTCAGTGGGGTCGTGACCCTGGCCGCGCTGACCCCACGTCGCCGCCTCTCGGCCTCCCAGTCCCCTCCTCCCGCGAACGCTCCCGCCGTCGCGGCTGACACCCCCGTCCTGGGTTCGTGTGCCACCTAGTGGATGGTCCGGGAACTCGCCCTGCAGTCTCTCCCCGCACCTCCACCTCTCCCTGCTCAGAACCCAGGGCCTCTGCCGCTCTTCTCACTGCAGATGGCTCTCGGAATTTCACCTGAAAAGTTTAAAGTGAAAGGTGTTCAGTCGTGTCCGACTCATTTCTCTGTGACCCCATGGACTGTACAGTCCATGGAATTCTCCAGGCCAGAACACTGGAGTGGGTAGCCTTTCCCTTCTCCAGGGGATCTTCCCAACCTAGGAATCGAAGCCAGGTCGCCCACATTGCAGGTGGATTCTTTAGCAACTGAGCCACCAGGACAGCCCGAGAATGCTGGAGTGGGTAGCCTCTCCCTTCTCCAGCGAATCTTCCCGACCCAGGAGTTGAATCAGGACCTCTGCATTGCAGGCGGATTCCTTACCAACTGAGCTACCAGGGAACCCAGAGGCGATCATTTTCACATCTTCCTGAAATAACAAATATTTAATTTAATTATTATTCAAATCCTTTTAACTCCCATTCTCTTTTCTCCACCTTTATCTCAGAAATCTTTGTCTCTCTTTTATGGGGTCAAAGGATGACCTTATTTTGAAGGGGTAAATAGTAAAAGAGTTTGCTTAATATGCTGGAATGGACACAAAACAAAATCGTATATTTTTGAAGTGAACCTGGATGCAAGAAATCCATGTGGTTCACCTCCAAGGCCTTTAAAAATACCCAGCAGGACTTCTCATTCTACCCTGGAATTGGCACAATATAGCTTTCCACCTTGTCATTTCCTGTTGAAGCTGACTTACTCCAGACATCAAATTTTATGATGAATAAAATTCCATTTTCCAATTTGCAGTTCCATTTAACTTTTGGCATTCTTTTAAACTGAACTTGTGGCAACAGTGTTGGAACAGAATTTTAGATTAAATAGTCCTCAGATCCTAGTCTGGGGTCCACAAGGGTCCAGAGGGGGGCAGTGGGCAAGAGAGTGGCCGTGCAACAGCACTGTGATGATGGAGGTTGACCCAGGCCCCAGGGGTGTTTCTGAAACAGCAGGCATCTCTGCTTTGGCCGGGCGTGCGTTAGTAAGCAGGGTTAGCTAATACTGAGGACTCGCAGGCAAGCGTGGTTCATGGGGATGGCACAGGAGGGGCTCTTGGTGGTCAATAATAATTATGACGATGATTAATACTCATTAAATGGTATCACCTCAGTCAATGCCAGAAACACAATCCATCACTTACCGGTTTCCTTCCACCCTCCTGACAGGTTGGTTGAATGATGAAGAGCACTTAACATATGATCTGCCCTCTTGGCAAATTTTTGAAGAGTGCTTTTCTGGATGAAGAAAAAAGTCTACTTTCCTTTTGTCCCTTTCTTCCTTCTTCCTCCCATTCTTCCACTATTTGATAGTTTTTTTTTTTTTTTT
>SJXQ01012112.1:296918-335151 GCA_006408695.1 Aepyceros melampus
AGGCTGCGGGATGCGGGGCTGGGGCCGGGCTTCGTGGCACCTGGGCGGAGGTGAGGGGGAGGGCTGAGCCAGAGGACCCGGGTTTTACCCCCAGCACAGCAGGACATCAGCGCGGGGTCTGAGGCAGGAGCCACCTGAGTCGCCGCTCGTTCTTGCTGAGCGCAGACTGTTGAGTTGCATGCCTGCCTTTCTCCTTCCTGGCGGCCTTTCCTCTCCCGAGTGGACCCTGAAGGGCCTCCCTTGTGCCTGCAGTTGACTCTGCCATCCTCACTTTCTCAAGCGCTGACAGTGCCTAGTGGGCGCCCTGTGTGCGGGGCCCTGACACCCATAGTTCAGACAGACATGCTGGGGCGATGGTGGGAGAGGCTTAGGGTAGGAGGCCTGTCTGGAGCTTCCGTCCCGGGGTCAAGCCCCAGCTCCAGGAACTTCCCAGCTACATTTCTCTTTCCTAAATATTTGTTTGTTTGGCTTCACCGGGTCTTAGTTGTGACATACGAACTCCCAGTTGGCGGCACGCTCCCCGACCAGGGATCAAACCTGGGCCGCCCACCTTGGGAGCACGGAGTCTCAGCCTCTGGACCACAAGGGAAGTCCCTTGGTTTCTTTTCCTTTTTCCCCAGACTCTCTGGCCCTGGTTCCTCATTGGTAAAGTGAAGACACTTATACTGGCTTCTCAGGGTTGATTGGAGGGTTAAATGCATTAACATCCCAAGGCACAAAACTCGAGGCCTGAACCAGGCGTGTGTGGGGTCAGAGCCTTCTCCCGTGTGGAGAAGCTTCCATAGGTGGTGAGCGTTGCTTTTCTGGTTCTTCAGAGTCCGGTCATTGCCCATGGAGGCTGAAGACCCGGCTGAGGATGGAGGACAGTGAGAGACTCAGTGAGACGTCCAGGGTCTTCTCACCGTGTGCAGGCATTGGGCGGTGGTGTCACCCCAGGCCCCAGGGAGGCCAGCTCTTCCTGAAATCTTTTCTGGGGATCCTCTTTAGGGATCAGCTCTGAGCCCATTCAGTAGCCCCAAGAGTCCACACTCTAAATCCTGTTGTTGTGATTTAGTCCCTAAGTCATGTCCAACTGTTTCGCGATCCCCATGGACTGTAGCCCAACAACCAGGCTCCTCTGTCCATGGGATTTCCCAGGCAAGAATACTGCAGTGGGTTGTCATTTGCTCCTCCAAGGGATCTTCCCCACCCAGGGACAGAACTGGCATCTCCCCTGCATTGGCAGGCGGGTTCTTTACCGCTGAGCCACCTGGGAAGCCCACGCTCTCAACTTAGTCAGACCTAAACCTGTGGGATTCTTGACTCTGGTCTCCTGTTTCCATGCTGGTTGTTTCCAGACGATGCCTGCTAGGCTTCAGATACCAGATCCACCTGTAAGTTCGTACTTACTTCTGGGGGCAACTAGAGATCCTCTTTCACAGAGGGCCTGGAAAAGATGAATAATGTGGGCATCTCTCCGTGTATTTTCCAGCTGTGAACCAGGCTATGTCTATGCTATCACTCAATTTTCCCAGCATTCCTGCAAAGTGGGGATGTTGGCTTCAATTTGCAGTTGGAAAAGTGGAGGCTGTGCTGAAGGTCCCACTGCGAGGACTTGGGGGAGCCTGGGTTCCTCTCCCACCACTGTTTTTGGACACTTGCAGCTTCTGGAATGCTCTGCCTTCAAGCAAAACATTCAGGCCTGTTGAAATGACCCCACGGGAGAGGCCTCCCTTCCCTGGCTGCCCATCTGAGGGCCTGCTACCGTCACCCGCCTCTTACCACCCACCTTTTTGTCTACTGGCTCCTCTAGTGCCGGAAACCCTGCTGGCTGTGTACTTGCTGCTCAAAGACACTTTAGTTGGGACTTCCCTGGTGGTACAGTGGGTGGGAATCTGCCTGCCAATGCAGGGGACAGGGGTTCGATCCCTGGTCGGAAAGATCCTACATGCTGCGGAGCAGCTAAGCCCGTGTGCCATGACTACTGAGCCTGCAGCTGCAACCACTGAAGCCTGTACGCTTGGAGCCTGTGCCCCAGGGCCAGAGAGGCCACCGTGACGAGACCCTGTGTGCCACAGCTAGAGAGCAGCCCCTGCTCGCCACGACTAGAGGAAGCCCGCACAGCAGTGAAGACCCAGCACAGCCAAAAACAAATGAATAATAAAAGACACTTTAGTTGAAGGCACAGAGGAAGGAAAGCACGGATGTGTATTTTCGTTCTAACATATGAAAAATCAAAGGCTCTGGTAGGAATGAACTGAAAGTGAGCTCCCCAAGCACAAGCATACATCTGTTCTCATCACCTTTGCAGTCTCACCTGGTCCTTGGGAAAAACCCTAAACTACGAAGCTGCCTGCGGAGTGGAGGAGTGCGTGACTGTTTGCCCCATTCCCCGTTGTATCAGGGAGGAGGCAGCTGGGACAGAGGGAGCACCAGCCTGGGAGTTGGGAGCACTTGGTTCTGATTCTGGCTCCGATAGCGGCAGGCCCTTGTGCCTCTCTGGGCCTCAGTTTCCCCAGCTCTAAAGCGGAGGAGCCCACCCTCGGGGACTCCTTGCACTTCTAGCCATCTGTTCCAGGAAAAGGGTCATGATGTTCACACCCCACTTTGCAGCTGTTCCAGCGCTGGGTTGTCAAAAGTCCGGATGATTCCAGCGTCAGGCCTGGTCTAGGCTGTCCTGATGGCAAGGCAGGCCTGTGCATCTCCCTCTCACTGACTGTTTCCTCTGCAAATGTGTTGACTGTTGCATTGACTTTGAGTGACCTTTGCCTGAGGGAGCTGGTATCCGTGATCACACTGGCTCTGATATTTGGCCTGCAACTTTCTCGACTCTGGGCCAGGTGTTGGTCGATGTGGGAAGTGTGACTGGGCCCAGGCTCCTGGAGACTGCTTTGAAACGACGCTGTCTTTCAGAATGTGCAAAGCAGCATCAGCATTGTTTATGAGAGGCAAAGGTCACCTTCAGGTGTTCATTCTGAGAGGCCAGCAGCCTTCCCATGGTCACTGCCAAGTTCCATCATCAGTCCTGCTAGTTCATACGTGTACGTCCATTGTCTCCGTGCATCCCTATTTTTCTAGTGCCTGGTGTGGGTGGTGGTGGATGGATCGCTGTGAAGGCAGCCTTTCAGGGTGGAAGGAATGCTGGAGTCAGGCAGCCCACAGCGCTGCTGTTCGAGAGCTGTGTGACCGTGGGCAAATGCCTTGCCTTCTCTGACCTCGGCTTCCCCATCCATGAAGTGGAAGTCATGTTACCTGCTTGCAGGATTCTTCTGAGGTCTAGCCCAGAGCCTAGGCTATATTGTCTAGGAGCTTCTCGGAGGCCCATAGATAGTTTAGAGACCTCAGAAGCCTCTTGTAGTTGTGTGCAAAAGGATGTTTGTGTATTTGTGCTCCTTTGTGAATTTTCCTGGAGAGAAGGGCCTTTGCTTTTATCACTCTCCTTCAAAGGATTGCAGACCTCAGAAAGAAGTAAGAGGACTTTGTGATAATTGCATCTGGCGCCTGCCACAACCTTCGTAATCTCGTTATCATTATTCTGCTTCCTGATGATCCCCAGCCAGACCGACTGTGTTCTTACCCACCTCCTTCCTCAGATTAGCAGTGGGGAGTTATTTAACCTGTCCGGGCCTCTGTGTTCTCCTCTATATAAAATGAGTCTCTGCTAATCGCACACGTCTGACAGGGTCGTGAGGATTCAATGAATGAATCCATGAAAAATGCTCAAGATGGTTTACGTAAATTATACCTTTATAGGAAAAACAAAACGTAATGTGACTAGGAAGAGTGCCTGGCATATTAAATGCACACTGTGTCTGGAAGGAGCTATTTTGTTGTTAACATCCTGAAGGGGTACCTTGCTGGCTAGTCATCCTGAAAACAGTGTCTGGGCCTTCTCGTTGACCTACAGGTGGACAGACCTGATTTTCGGTTTTCCTGACACCGTCCTTCCCACAGAGGCCCTTTGGGGGTACCTTCCCGTGGTGTCTCCTCCTCAATCTCCCCTCTCCTCTAGAGGAGATGAACCTGTGTACTCCTTCTGTGAGGCCAGTGGCCTCAAGAATGGAAGTGTGGGGCTTCCTTGGTGGTCCAGTGGTTAAGAATCCACCTGCCAACGCAGGGGACATGGGTTTGATCCCTGGTCCGGGAAGATCCCACATGTCAGGGCGACGAAGCCCCACACTCCTGAAGCCTGTGCACCTTGAGCCCGTGCTCTGCAACCAGGGAAGCCACCTCAAGGAGAAGCTGTGCACCGCAATAAGGAGTAGCCCCTGCTCACTGCAGCTAGAGAAGCCTGTGTGCAGCAGCAAAGACCCAGCACAGCCACAAAGAAAGAAATCTTAAAAAAAGAGAGAGGGAAGGGTGTGTGATAAGATAGGACAGTGGTTCTCAGCCGGGGGTGAGCTCAACCCCTAGGGTGCACTTGGCAATGACGGGACAATTTTGGTCATCACGGCTTGGGTACGGATGCTGCTGGAATCTGGTGGGTGATCCCCAGGGATTGCTGCCAAATGCCCTGCAGCACAGGGGCCAGGCTCCACAGTGGAGAAGTATGCAGCCCCAAATGTTGGTGCCCGGGATGAGAAACCCTAAACAGGCAGTGGAGCTATTTTCCAGGAGCCATATTTTTATTTTAGAGTTGGTGTTTTTTTTTTTGGTGGTGGTGGTGGTTTTTAAACCACCTGCCTCCTGCATGATTCAGGGAGTGAAACAGGCTAAAAATGAACCTGAACGAAATGACAGATCCCAGAAAGCATTTGTTCTTGCCTGTGCATTGGGGAGCTGTTTAGTTCTCTCCCCTCTGCACTGAAGGTGATTTAGGGGGGCTGTAGGGTGCAGAAGGACGGACACCTGTAAAAGTTACAGGAATAAATGATCTCAGCCTGATAGCCGCAGTGACAGTCACACCCGGCGTGTGTAGCTCACTCGACTCTTTTGCGACTCCCATGGGCTGTGTAGCCTGCCAGACTCCTCTGTCCGTGGGATTTCCCAGGCAAGAACACTGGAGTGAGTTGCCATTTCCTCCTCCAGGGGGTCTTCCCGACCCAGGGATGCAATCGGAGCCTCCTGCACTGTAGGCGGATTCTTTACCGCTGAGCCACCAGGTGCTGTTTCCCAGAAGATAATTGAAAATTCCTTCAGTTGATACTTAGTGGCATGCATGTCAGCCTTGCGTTCCTTCTCTTCCTCTTTAGAAAATGAGTTTCTGCCCTCTAATATATTTCTTTGTTTGAATATATGATGATTTGGGAAGTTGCAAGAAACCATGCTCAACCTAATCTGTTGGTTGCAGAAACAGCAGCTCTGGAGCCACCAGGGGATGCTCTTTCCCTTTCTCTGCCTGCCTCTCCCCTACTTTCCTTCTAGGGCTTGCTGCTGGCTAATTTCCGATGTCCAGCACCGGTGCCCTATTTTAATGGTGCGGGGGTGGTGGGGGCAATGGTCTTTTCTAGAGGAAAACATCACGCGCTTACAGAACAGCACAGTTGTGGCCATAGGTTGCCAGTCACTTTCTGGATTAGGTGTCTGATTGTGTTTTTGAAATGCAATATACAGCTAATTAGAAAATATTTCTTTGTCATTATTTTTCATGAGATATAATTGATTATCCAGGGATATTATTCAGCACTTGAATCCCAATCATTGCCTTCTTTTTCCTTTTCTGGGCGGCGGATGGGGAGTGATAGGAACAGGGGAGAGTTAAGCCCAGATAATCAACCTGATCGCTTCCTTTTGATTTCTCCCCACTTCTGATCTTGAGCCCGGGCAGTGGAGGCAAGAGAAACATCCTCCGTTGTCAGCAGGCCTGGCTGAGCGTGTCCTTTTTCCTCCTGGCTATTGTGGGAAGGGATTCTCAGCACTAGTGAGGAGGTCTGGCTGGTTGCCTGGCAACGCGGTTCCAAACACTAGGCAGCTTGGAGAGCCCATAGTAAATGATTCAGAGGGGGGTGGCCAGGCCCCCACTGCCTGGGTGAGGGCTTGACAATGTAGTTTCAGGAGGAGGTGGTGGGCCGGCAGCCCACACGCTGTTGTGCAGCCACACGGAGTGAATCGAGTTGGTGTGTGTACATGCCAAGTCGCTTCAGTCGTGTCCGACTCTTGTGACCCCAAGGACTGTAGCCTGCCCTGGGGATTCTCCAGACAAGGATATTGGAGTGGGTTGCCATGTCCTTCGCCAGGGGATCTTCCTGACCCAGCTTTTGAACCCGCGTCTCTCATGTCTCCTGCATTGGCACGCGGATTATCACTAGAACCACCTGGGAAGCCCAAATTTAGTTGGTATAGTTGACACAAAGCCTCAAGTTGGGCAGGTTTCTTGTAAGGGGAAATTTCCCACTGAATTTTGTCTATTAGACTTTCAGTGCCTGACTTGGTAATTGGAACATTCCAGATGGAATTTGTTTATTTATTTAAAAAATTTATTAAAAAAAAATCAGGAGTATAGTGGCTTTACAGTGTTGTGATGGTTTCTGCTGAATGATGATGTGAATCAGCCATATGCATACATATATTCCCTCCCTCTTGAGAGGATGGAATTTAGACATACGTCTCCATTCTTTATTCATCTGTTGTTCAGCCCACAAAGATCTACTGAGCACCTTTCACATGCCGGGCCCTGGGGCGTCCAAGTGACAGTGGCCCAGCCTTGCCCTCCGAGGCCCTGTGCCTGAGGGTCACCGTCATTCAAGTGCGGATTCTAAGAACCAGCATCAGGGTCGTGGGGACCAGATGAACTGGTGCAGATGAAGGGCTTCATGCCAGTGCACTCAGGACCTGGTCGATGGGAGCTCCTGCTGCGCAGACACTGCCCACAGGGAGCTGAAAATCCAGGGGAAATAGCAGTGGCCATTGAATACAGAAACAAAAAAAATAAAATACTGAAACAAAGAGCGATTGCACAGAGGGAAAGGAAGGCAGTTGGGTCCCTCCCCCTGGGGTGATGGATTCTTTGTTACCTGTGTGTGACCTCCAAGGTGACCTTCCCCCACCCTTACCCTGCGAGAGTTCCCCCGCATCCGGGAAGTGGGGAATCCTAATCTGAGTTTCAGATCAGCAGCACAGCTCCAGCCTCTTACCTGGAGCCACAGAAGCCTGGAACCACACTGGGGGTGGGGCCAGGGTGATCGGAAGTCACACAGACTGTGTTTCCACGCTCCTCAAACAGCAAGGGGCAAACCCGTGCCAGTGGGGAGATGAGGGTGGTGAGGGTGCGGGCTCGCTGGGGAGAGGGTGGTGGAGGAGGAGAGGGCGCAGGGGTGGGAGTGAGGGAAACCTGGATGAGGAGGGGCAGGCAGGCCCAGAGAGGGGTGGCCGCCGGGACACCGGGCTGTCGCAGGGGCTTTTCCCACCCTGGGGGCAAGGGGGAGATGGGGCCGCCGCTGCTCAGTCCCTTGCCCTGTTCACTCTGCCTCCACCACGCCCCCCCTCTCCCTGTGTGCCTGCAGCCTCGCCCCAGCCCTGGCCCAGCCGCTCCCCAGGGCCTTTCCAGGAGTCTCCCTTGAAGTGCTTTAGGAGGTGGCACTGTCCTTGCAAGACTTCCGTTGTGGCTCAGCTGGTAAAGAATCTGCCTGCAATGCGGGAGACCCGGGTTCAATCCCTGGGTTGGGAAGATCCCCTGGGGAAGGAAAAGGCTACCCACTCCAGTATTGTTGCCTGGAGAATTCCGTGGACTATATAGTCCATGGGGTCACAAAGAGTTGGACACGACTGAGCGACTTTCCCTTTCACTGCCCTTGCAAAGCTCCCCCCACCAACTGCAGTTAAGCAGGGGCCGGCTGTGAGCTCCTGGTCTCAGCGTCATCTCGGCTCTTCTTTGAGCCACACATGATCTATTTTTTTCCTTTTGAGGTTTCTCCTTTCAGTAGAGGTCGGTTGATCCCTGCAGGGGTCACCCTTAACAACTCCGACTCCTCATTTGTCCACACATGTTGGAAGGAGGGAGCTCTTGGCCCCTAAGCCAGGATGACTTTGAACTTGAGCTTCCTTGTCCTCTCTCTCAGCCCGGCCTGGTTGCAGCTTATGTAACAGCTCGGTGCGGTTCATGGCTGGTCTGAAACAGGCTTCTTGCTCAGCTAGTGAGGCACCAGTTGCACCCATTTGCAGTGTCAGCTTTGCCCCCAGGAGAGCCAGGAGGTGGGGGCCATTTAGAAGGTGGGAGTCGCCTGGCTGGGCGTGGATGGGACCAGTCACCCTGGGCTGTGTCTTGAGAGGAGAGGGGCGGTGAGAACACCCCAGCTCCTACAGCCCTGGCCCTGCCGGGCCCACTCATTCCCTCCCCTGGACCCCTTTTCATTATTTCTAAAAGGAGCTAATAACACCCACCTGTGAGGAGCCACTGGCTCAGCTTGGGGGCCTGATCAGTGAACCGGAGGGGGCACCTGTGTGTCGGTTGTGCCCAAATTCTTCCACTCTTCCCTTCCTCCAACTCCACTTCCTCCCCACTTCCCCCCACCGCCCGATCTTAAACATCAACTTAAAAAATTACTGTTAACATTTTTTGTTTTGTATATTAATACACTTATGTGGATTAAAAAACCTCAACAGGTAACTGCTGGGTACAGTGAAGTTTCCCTTCCTGTCTCATCTTGGCCCCAGATCCCCCTGCAGGGTTCTGAGTTTTGCAATTCAACATCTGGGAGCCCACAGCCATCAGGCCGAATTGGGGGTCAAAGGGACAAAGCTGGCGCTTGCCTGTGACCGTCCTTGAGTGCTTTGCAGCGATGCCCCCACGTCTTGGCGGCTCTGGCCTGTTCCCGGGCTCTGCACGCGGGGTCAGGTTCACGTGCTGACGCCAGCTGTGCTGCCTGGCTGCCTGGGGCGTCCTTCCCGCCCCAGGCTCCCCACCCCTCCTTTTTTGGCCTGCGTAACACTTCCTCATCCTTTAAGATTCGGCTCAGATGTCACCTCTTCCAGACAGAGGGATGCAGATCAAAATGGTAGCTTGTTATTAAATCAGGCTGATTGTGAAGCAGAGCTTTAAGCCTGTGGGCAGGTGGGCCTGTATAAGCACTGAGTTTGCTTGTCAGGTGGGGACCCCATGGCGGTGGCTCCTGAGTGTACACCGTGGTGGGTGGGCTGTGGCTGTACCCCCGAGAGAGGGAGACCCTACAGGTGCTGAGCTGGGCTGGCCCAGTTCCCCCTCCGGGCTCTGGAGGGACCAGTCACCTCTCTCCTGGGAGCAGAGAGTGAGGAGTGGAGAGATGGGATGGGGGCGGGGGGAGCCTTGTTCCAGGTGGAAATGGACAGTCAGGGACTTGGCAGTTCCCCTCCAAGCTCCTTACTTGGGAAGAGACATCGAGATTTCAGGCTGTTTTTAGGTGTATGATCAAAATGACTTTGCTAAGGCAGTTTTTTTCTTCTGCAAAACAGGGTCACTAACCTATTCCCCCCAGATCTGCTGGGAATGTTTGGTGAGATAAAGCAGGTCAGGCAGGTGCCTGAATCTGTGGGGTGAGCGACTCCCACGAGGCATCTGTGCAGCAGACAGTTGCTGCGGGCCTCCACGTGCCAGGCGCCGTGTAGACTCTAGGGCAGGAGCATCAGCCTCCGTGTGATTTCCTGTGAGGTAGATTACTCCCTGTCGTGTGCGCTGGAGGGTGTGGCCAGCATCCCTGGCCTCTGCCCACTCAATGCCAGCACCTCCGTTCCAGCTGTGACGCCTGAACTGTCTCTGGCATTGCCAGATGTTCCCTGGGGGTGGGGGGGGACGTCACTGCTCCAGCAGGAAACATAGGGCTTCCGTCCCAGAGGGGGAGCGTGGACACCACAGACATGTGTCAGGCAAGGGTCTGTCGGAGCAGAGTGAAACGGAATGAGAGCACAGATGGAGAGGGCCAGAGGGGCTGTGGGTCCTGTCATCTGTGAAGGTCTGATAAGAGGACTCGTGAGTCAAGGCCTGGACGGAGTGAGGAGGAGTGTTCCCAGCACAGGGACAGCCTGTGCAAAGGCCCTGGGGTAGGAGGGTGCTGGGTGTGGCTTAAGCAGAATAAGTCTTGGACGGTAGGTGGTGAGGGTAGGGCAGGTGGGGAGGCTTTCGCTTTTACTCTGAATGAGACGGGGAACCATCAGGGGCTTTAGCGCAGGGGAGGGACTCCATCTGACCTGTGTCCACTGGGTGGAGAGCTGATCGGGGGGAGGGGCTGGAGGGTCCACGCTGGAGCTGCTGGCCACGCGGAGGCAGGGTTAGGACTCTCCTTGTAAAGAGATGACGTCAGATGTGAGTGCAGTACGCGTCGTGACTGAAGGACCTGGCCCACCTCTCTCCACCCCAGCCCCGCGCCTCCTGGGATTAAGAGACCCTCTCCATCTTCAGCTGCCATTTCCACACTCTTCTTGATCCACCGTTTCTTGAGTGAGCACTTCGTAGCTTTCTATTGCTTTCTGCTAGGATGGGGAGGCGTGGTGTGTCCTGAGCCCTTTTCTGGGCTGAAGGCGGCAACCTCTTCTGTTCTGTTGCTCAAGGCTCTGCTGTTCGGTGTTTTTTTTTCCCCTCATCTAATTGAGACATCCTAAGGTAGCTTTCCCCCCGGTTTTGTCTTTCAGGATCTTTGGTTTCTCTCTCAATGCGTTCCTCCCTCTAATGAACAGTTGACCCCTAATTAATTTTAATCATTTTATACTGGCAACTTGAGTTAGTCACAGCTGTCCCTTGATGTCTTTATAATGCATTCTTGTTTTTCCATTTATCATCTCTCCATGGTGTTCTTGTAATCATTAATTTATTCATTCATTCCTAGAGGCCTAACTGTGTGATTAGGGCCCTTCTAACGTTTACTGGTAAAAAGATGAAACATACTTGAGAAAAATAACTTCCCCTCACTTCTGTCTCCTAGAATTGAAAACCCTCGTCTCGAAAGCCTGGCTCTCCCCGCAGAGGAGGCAGCCCCGAATCAGAACTGGTCTCCTTGAAACTGGCTGCCCCTTGGTCCCGGACCATCTGACCCTCAGATGCTTTGTTTGAAAATCAAGCTGTCGTTTGATGCTTGTGGGCGCTTAGGTGACAGGACAATCTTCTCACTGGACCCCAGACACAAACGTCACCCTCCCCCGAGATCTCTGAGGCCAGCGCTTTGGGGAACGCTCTTGTCACCTGAGTTGCCTGGCCAAGTGGCTTCACCCGTGGTCCCTCTGGATTAGCTCTGGGTTTGGGGTCGTTGTCATGCACTGTGTCCACGACTGTTCTTTGTTGTTTTGGGCTCCGGCGGGTCTTTGTTGTGGCGTGTGGGCTTTGTCTCGTTGCGGTGCTCAGGCTCCAGAGCACAGACTCAGTAGCTGCGGTGCGGCTTTAGTGCCTCTGTGGCATGTGGGATCTGAGTTCCCCAGCCAGGAATTGAACCTGCATCCCACGCACTGGAAGGCGGATTTTTAACCACTGGACCACCAGGGAAGTCCCAGGAATGATTTTTGTAGCGCACAGAATAGGTGATGTACCGACGGCTGTGGAAATCTCTTAACTGTCTCTGTGAAGGTCTTTGTGAAAGTAGTTTGTGACCCTTGGCTTTATTGCCAGAGCCTTCTTTGCCTTGCGGAGATAGGTCCCCAAAACTGACTATGCCAAGTAGAAGGACCTGGAAAGGATGCCAGAGGCTGGTCCCGCACCCCGTGTCTGCGGGAATGTGGCTGGCTCCACTCCCGCAGGCGTGTCTGGCTGCCTCCAACTTGAACCTGCTTGCATTGTATCACTGCTTCTTTGTGCCCTGTTCCTGGTCAGTCAACCCAGGGAGGAATGGAGGCTTACCCTGCGTTTCCAGGGAGTCAGCCTGCATTCTTAAAATGTGAGAAACACACTGCGCACTTGTCTTCACAGTGAGACCCACAATCGAGCCCAGTATGAAGCCGGGCTGTACGAAGAATCCAGTTTTAACACATTATTGACCAGGGGATTTTTGCAGAAACTAATGCCTGTGGCTGGTGACTTGTTTTATAAGTGAATACTGAAACATCTCTGATCAATAATGTTTGGGTAGCAAAAGATGTATTGATATGTCTCTAGTCAATAAATTGTTAAAAGTATTTTGGGAATAAATCCATTAACGAATTTATGATGAAGCTTGACCCTTGAATCTAAATTAGATTTTTCTCCCCCCCCCCGCCCCCCTCTTCTGAGTAGCACTGATCACTTAACACAGCAGATGTCTTTTTTCAGGTAATAAGTTAGCAATCCCTGGTGGCTCAGTGGTTAAGAGTTTGCCTGCCAACGCAGGAGACGCAGGAAATGTTGGTTTAATCCCTGGGTTGGGAAGATCCCCTGGAGCAGGAAGTGGCAACGCACTCCAGTATTCTGGCCTGGAAAAACCCGTGGACAGAGGAGCCTGGCGGGCTACAGTCCATGGGGTCACAAAGAGTCGGACACGACTGAGTGACTAAACAACAATAACAAAGTTAGCAATAGACTAAAAATGGCGACATCGGCCACCTGTGTTTCCAGAGATTCCTGTCCCCCGACCCACCCCTGCCAGATTCATTGCCTGGTCCTGTAACGTTTCCCCACAGTGGATGATCACTCTGGAGAGGCGAGTTTGGCCGAGTTCTCTTTGTGTGGGTGTTAATAAGTTCAGGTGACTGAGTGGAGAAGTTGGGACTGAGGGCCCCCGACGGTACATGTTTAACACCGTTGAGCCTGCGTGGGAGGAGACAGAGCAACTGCTTTCCGGAGGGCAGCCTCCGTTATCCGTCTTCACTGAGGCAGCTCCTCCCGGGTACCGAGCGGATATCTCCATGTAAATCAGGGGAGGGGGGTGGCAGAGACGCTGCGGCGAGATCATCTCAGCTTCCTGCGAGATGCTTCCATCGGGGACCCGGGAGGCCCGGCCTCCGTGAATCTCCTCCGCTCTTCCTGGCTGGCGTGGGCTGAGGGATGGGGCCAGTCACCCTGCCTGTGCGTTCGTTGCTGCGTCGGGAGGTGTGACTGTTGGGCCTCGGGCAGGAAGTTGCTCTGTAACAAGGACCCAGAGTGACACTGGTTTCGACAGGCTAGAATTTGACTTCTTCCCACACAGCAGCTGGGGACCCAGCGTCCTCTCATCTGGTCCCTCTGTCATCTGTCCACGTTGCCCTTGTCTGCCTGCACGTTTCTGCCCGAGGGGAGGCATGGTCCCTGCTCCTGAGGGTGCGGACCCCAAGTTTCCAGCCTCGCTTCCACCCACCTCGCTTTGCCTGGAGGGAGTTAGAGGGTCACTTCCAGCTGCTGTGGAAGGTGGGAGGTGTATTTATTCCACGTGGTCCTGTGGCTAGCTGTGCACACGGACGGAGGTGCACAACACCCTCAATCTGACCAGCACACTTTCTTGGAAAATATGTATTTATAAACACACACACACACACACACACACACATGCACACGGGCTTCCCAGTGGCACAGTGGTAAAGAATCTGCCTGCCAATGCCAGAGACACTAGAGACTTGGGTCCGATCCCTGGGTCAGGAAGATCCCCTGGAGGAGGAAATGGCTACCCACTCAGTCTTCTTGCCTGGAAAATCCCATGAACAGAGGAGCCTGGAGGGCTACAGTCCGTGGGGCGCAGAGTTGGACACAACTGAGTGACTTGGGCACATGCACAGATAATATAGAAAGTTTTCTGTTTCAAAAGATTTTAAGCCTCACAGAATTTATAAATTGTAGTAGAGAATTTCCACATGCCATTCCCTAAGCTTCCCTCGATAACATCCTACAGAACAATAGCACGTTGTTAGAACCAGGGAAAGAACGCCGCTACAGAGCTTATCTAGGTCCCGCCGGTTCTCTCTGAGCTGTTGCGCGTGTCTGGAGCGGTGAGAGATGCTGTCACTCACGTTGGATCCGCGTGGCCAGCGCCATAGGTGGCCCCTTTGAAGCTCCCTTCAGTGGTTGCCCATCCGTGGGGTCAAGTCTGGCGCTTCCGTGAGCAGCCCCCACCTCATCTCCCGCGGCCCTGTGCCCTTGACCTGCACACAAACAGCTGGTTCCGCCGCTTACTGTGTGGTCTCCTCACTTCCTGCCTTTGCTTATTCCCATAGGTGCCAAACTGGCGAGCCACAGAGGGGTTCTGTTTGGGCTGTGCAAGATGAAAACCTTTTTAGAAATTAGTTGTTGACATTGAGTCATCAAGAGATTTTTGTGTTAGAAACCGCATCAATAAACCAGTACATTTGACCTCAGTGGAAAAACCCGACCTTTGTGGTCCTATAGCTGCATCCTTGTAGAAGGCCATTACTATGCTCCTTCCAGCCCCATCCAGGGGTCCCCAGGGAGCTGAGTGTGCCCTTCCTGACAGAAGCAGTTTCCTCTCTTGTGGGGTCTTGCTCAATTTGGGGGTGACCCCTCCTCACGCCAAGCCTCTGTGCAAGCATCTTTCCTCCGAGGAAGGGCTCCTTGGCCCTCTTCACCCACAGGCTTTTGGGGGCCTCTGCAGTCTTTGCTGGCCTCCATCACTCAGCTCCCTGCCCACTGTTAGCCTGGCAGCTGCCCCCGCAAGTCTGCAGGCTCCTGGAATGCAGGGGGCTGGCACAGGCGTCGTCTCTTCTTTCCTCCTCTGTGTGCTGGCAGCGTTGTGCTTGGTGCCGACCCTTCGTGAGTGATTCATCACTGCTGGTCGAGTGAACAGAACAGAATCAAGGTGATTAATAGGTGATGGGTAGGTGTGAGCGCATGGACTGCCCACCTGTAGCAGGACTCTGCCCTGAATCGCGTGCTCGCACATCTTCCCCAGGATCCTGGGGGAGTTTGTTCTCTTGTCCATCTTATGTGTGAAAAACTGCAGCCTGGAGAGACCACAGAGCTGGTTTTCAATGATAGAATGAGATACTGGCGAAGCTATGACATGACTTTGGCCATGGGCTTTTTTTTTTTATTTTATGGCCACAGATTGATTGACAGCCCCAGATTGAGACATAAATATGTATTAAGAATTGCTAGAAAAGCACAGGAAAAAGGGAAAGGTCAGTGTTGAGGGAAAGAGATTTCCTGTTGATGTATCAATTGCTGTTGGAAGTCTGAAAGAGGATAATTATGCCAGTCCAGCCGAGATGGCAGACGGGCCTGGCGTTGGAGGAGAGGTTCTTCCTGGACAATCTTTGGGGCACGAGGAGCCCTTCTGGTGGCAGAGGAAGCTGACTTTTCCTAACCTTCCCTGATGTTCTTTGAGAAGCATGGAGGGAGATGAGGAAGGGGTCAGAGCAAGGTTGGAGGAGGATGCCACCTGGCTGTCAGGCCAGGTTTCCCGTTCCGGTGCCTCTTCAAGGGAAGTGCTGTGCCAGGCCCTGGGGAAATACACTTGGTGACTTCCGAGAAGCAGGAAGACCTGACCCCAGAGAGCTGGGAGCCCCTGGAGGCTGGCTTGGGCTCCAGTCTTTTAACCCTTTGAGTGTTGGAGGTGCAGTGTCTTTTCTTTTTAAATTTTATTTTTAAATTTTTGGCTGCCCTGGGTCTTCATTGCAGCACAGGGGCTTTCTCTAGTTGCAGCGTGGGATCTTAGCTCCCCAACCAGGGTTCGAACCCACATCTCCTGCATTGGAAGGTGAGTTCTTAACCACTGGATCCCCCAGGGAAGTCCTCGCTCCTTTTAGGAGAGGGTTAGAGGCGTCCGGCTTGTGGGGCCCCTACTGTTGTATGTGGGCACTGCGCGGCAGGAGCTCTTCTGGCCTGAACTCACTCAGTTCCCCTGGCAGCCCTGTGAGTTGGGTGGTCATACCCCTGTGCCCGGAGGCCACTGCTGGGGATCAGGGGGTTCCGTTTGGCTCCTCAGAGTTACTCAGCTGGTGCTTGCTGGAACAGGGACTCGAACGCAGGCTCAACCCTGAGGCCTGTGCCCTATTCGCTGCGCCATGTGGTGGCCTGACTACTGCCCTGGTCCTGACCAACTGTGCATGGGGCCCTGTCATCACACCACGGGGCCGTGGCGGCAGGAAGCTGTGCAGCTCAGAGGCAGCACCCGCTCTAGAAAGCTCTTGTGAGAAAGACCGGAAAATCCATACAGAACCCGGCGTTAACCTTCCTAGCTTCCGGTTGCCTCGTCTTTCAAATGGAGTGAACCCACCTGCCCGCTTTCCTTGCAGGGCACAGCGAGTGGGCGTTTGCAGGGGTCGGCGCTGGAGGTGAGGCTCGGGCTCCGAGCTGGCCGCCGTTCCTCAGCCTGTCTCAGGTGGCTCTCTGCTGTGTCTCTGCTCGGGGGACGTTCGGCCCTCCGATGGTTCCCGAGGCAGGAGAGGGCTGGACACGTTATTTGTTTACTTGCGCTCAGTCAGGCCCGGCCCTCACGGGGCTCAGCAGCCCGCCCTCCCCAATTTAATATCTCTTGCCGCCCACCGTGGTGCCTGTGTATTCGTCTGATTAAAGACTAATTTTCTAGCTCCCAAGGTGGAACTTGGCATAGGTTTTCTTCTTGTCTCCAGATGAGTGGGTTTTACCCAGATGCCTCAGACTGTAAGCTGTGAGGAGCCCAGAGGCAAGCTTGCAGGGTGCCCCCCACCCCGGCCCGCTGTGCCCCACCACGAGGGTGAAGATGAGGGGGGAAGGGCGTCCCGGTGAGGGGGTGGCTGTGCGGCTTAACTCCCTGGCGTCCGCAGGGCTTAGCTCCGGCCCACAGTCATCTCCCCCAAGGCCTGTTAACACAGGCCCCGAGCCCCTGGAAGACAGGCTGGCATCCTGAGAGAGTAAACCTGATTAGGAGTAGAAAAGAGCATTTTCCCCAGGGTTTAAATAATTGGAACGTGTGCAGGGATGCCTGGAAAGAGATAATGAAGCATCGTCCACAGCACGCTTGTCCTCTTGGGGGGACAGTGGTTTGCCTGGGCGGATGGGAAGGGGCAAGTCCACCTCCACCCCTATCCTCCCCTGACCCCCGGATCCCCACAGTGACCTTTTTCTGCACTTGGGGCAAAAGCAAATTCCTGTCATGGCCTTTAACACCCGAGTGACCTTTCTGCCCACCCCCGCTATGTTGATCTCTGTCCCGCATAGGGATGCCAGGCAGACCCTTCCTTCTGTTTGGAAGTTCTTCTCCCCACCCTCTGCCCAGCTGAGGCCCCTTACTTCATCACCTCCAATTTCACCTCTTTCTGCCTCAGCTGCACCTGGCCACACCCCCTCACGAGCGTCCCTTACCCTTCCCGGCATCAGTGGTGAGGATTTCACCCAGCTGGTCAGAGCGCCGAGAGGGACTCCCTTGCCCCAGCTGCTGGGGTTTCTGCCCCTCCCCTCCTGCCTGTGGCATCAGGAGCGGCCTGGGCAGGTGAACTGGGGCCTGAGCCAGAAGGGCGTGTGCTGTGGGCTCAGGCTGAGCCTGGTTTTCTGTGTGGCCCTTGCCGTGTGACCTTGGGGGCTCCTCTTTCTTCTCGAGGGGTGCCCTGCAGGTAGGATTAGAGTGCCTGCCCGCTGCTCCTTCCAGCGTCTGGTGTCTTGTTCTGTGGTCCCATCAGGAGGAGGCCTGGGCCTGCTGCTGGCTCTCTCTGGCCTCCGCCTCCCACCCTTCCTCCCTCTGTTGGTTTTCAGAGGGGGAGGGCGGTTTAGCGTCTCCCAGGGGGAGTCGATGCAGCCCAGGAATTGTAACTCTCACCCCCAGGAGCACCCAGAGAACACCATCATCTTTCCTCACTCCGCCTCCAGGTACGAGTTCTGAGCCCGGCTGCACATCTGAAAGCTGGAGGGCCTGCCCTCTGCAGCTTTTTAAATCTCCAGGGGCCAGGATTCAGCACAGAAGAAGGGGGCTCATTCTCCCGGGCGGCATTCTGTGAGGTACAAATCCCCAGCCGAGACCAGGGTGACTGTTTCTGCTGGAAGGAGGTTTTCAGCCTGTTTACTTGGGGCAGTGCTTTTCCTTCCAGACTTTGGTCCAGACTGGGGAAGGGGGTTGAGAGGAAGTTGGCTGCACAGACTTGGCTTCACTAATAAAGCCAAGGTGGCTGTGTTGGCTTCCTTTGGAGGGTTTGCTGTTGGTACCGAACCAAACTTGGGTCCGCTCGTCTGTGAGCAGTCGAGCCTTTCTACTGACACTGGGTTGTGGTGAAGGAAAATGCTGCGTTTAGTGCAGGGTCAAGCAAGGAGACCAGGCAGGCAGTGCTCAGAAGCCCTGATGGTGACCTTCAGCGTGGCGGGGGTGGGGGGTGTGGGGCACGTGACCAGCTCATGGCCATTCTTCTGATTGGTTGGTGGTGGGGTCATTGGGAGTCAGCGTGACCCTTCTGGTTCCAACCCGCCTGGGGTCTGCGGGCTTGTGACCATCATGCAGTTAACTTCTTCCACCTGGTGGGGGTTTTGGTCTGTGCAAAACAGTTCACAGGATTTGGCTCAGAATATTATCTCTGGCCCTTGAGGAGGAACTAAAGGTCCTTGACGTTTGTTTAATCGCTAAACTTATTATATTGTCTTGCTTGACTGTTTTCTTTTTTTCCCTGCATTTTTTCCCCACTTCTCTGATTATCAGAGAAGGCCTGGGAAGCTTACGCTTTTCTGCAAGCAAGAGGCAGAGGACACGATGGGGTGGCGGGGTGGGGGGTGTTGTGTCTAGGAAGGCCCCATAGAGTCCCCGCTAGGTTACACTGTGAGGTGATTCTGCCCTGAGGAGTGGGGGTTAGGATAGGAGGCAGGGAGGAGACCAGCTTTCCTGCCTGTCCCGGAGCCTGGTGCTTTCTCTTCATCCTTCACTAATCCCCAAACAGCCAGTGGAGGTCAGGTGAGGAAATGGGTTCAGAGAGGTTAATTCATTTGCCTGAGGTAAAACAGCAGGTACCGGACAGAGCCAGGTGCACAAGCTCACCTGACCACCAGGCTGGGCTGTTTTTTTGGCTGCGCTGCCTCCAGGGAAGTCTGTGAGGACCGACCGTGTGTGATAGGTTGTCACACCCTGTCAAGTATTTTATCTCGTTGACTCTCCAGGACCAACCCATGGCGTGCGTGGGCAGTATGACCCCACTGTGGCCGCTGGGGATGCTGAGGCTTGGGGACGACAGGTAACCTGGCTCGGAGTGGGGTCTGGGCTCTGCGTGGGGTGGTCCCAGGGAGGCCTTCAGGGACAAAGAAGGTCCACGTCACTGCTCAGGTCCAGGTGGGCCCGAGAGAGGTTCTGTGTGGAGGCGGGAAGTCAGCTGCAAGTAATTGAAAACCCAGGGACAGCGGCTTAGGCAGACATTCATTTTCCTCTAGAATGTGAAATGGGAGGGAAGGGGTTGCTGGCCTGATTCTGCAGCGCAGTGCTGCCAAGGATTCAGGTTCTTTCTTGCCCCAGCCTCTTCGGTTGTTAGTTTTCATCCTAGTTTTGGTTGCTTCATGTTTGCAAGATAGTTGCTCCTGTTCTGGCAACAACAGCCGTTGTCAAGCAGGAAGCAAGGGAGAAGGGGTAGCCCCTGCTGTTTCTTCCCTTTACCAGGAAAGTAGAAACCTTTCCCCGAGCCCACCTGACCCTGCAAGCAGAGCTGAGCCACGAGGTCCCTCCACCTGCAGGCAAAGCGCCAGGCTCTGGGTGGAGGGAAAGTCCGAGGTGACAGGCTCATTCCTGCTCACACAGAACTCGCCATGTCGCAGGGGAGGTTGTGAAAGGTAAGGCTGAGGCCCTCGGGTACCCCAAGGAGAGGAATTGGCTTCATTTGATGGAGTCCAGAAGGCCTCCTTCAGGAAAGGACAGCTGAGCTGGGTTTTCAAGGTGTCGTTGGAGTGAAGTGTTAAGTCCTGACTGTGAAGGCCCTGCTGGGTCAGTCTCCAGTGATATTCCTCCTCCAGGGGGGTGGCACTGAGCTTAGGAGTCTCCTTACCTGCACCGAGGCCTTCCCCAGATAGGTCCGCGGTGAAGAATCTTCCTGCCAGTGCAGGAGATGCAGGTTTGATCCCTGGGTCGGGAGGATCCTGGAGAAGGAAATGGCAACCCACTCCAGTATTCTTGCCTGGACAATCCCATGGACAGAGGAGCCTGGTGGGCTATAGTCCAGGATCACAAGGACCTGGATACAACTGAGTGACTGAGCACTCACACGTACCTGCACAGAGAGCAGTGTGATAGGGTGGGACTGTCATATCTTGCCCAAGGTCAGAGGTCATCTCTGCTCCTGTGCCACCAGGGTGCTTGGAGAGAGCGTGCGTGGCACTGGGCAGCAGTGGAGGACGCAGGACACCCAGGGAGAGCATGGTGGCCTCGGCATTGGCCCCAGCCACGTGCATCGTTTCTCAGCCACTCGTGTCCTGCTGTGTCTTGGTGGTCACTCCGCCTCTCTGGTCTTCACTGTGAGACTTGGGAGCATCGTTCCGCCTCCCTTCCCTCCTGCTCGTGATTGAGGAGGCGGCTTGAGGGGCGAGCTCCGCATGTCCCCTCCCACTCTGTAACTTTGGAGGTGGACGAGCTGCTGTCATGTCCATTTCGGAGGCGGGGAGGCAGGTTCAGAGACAATGAACGACATGCCCACGGCTGCACAGGAGGTCGGTGGTAGAGCTGGGACTGGAACCTGCTCCTTGGCCACAGGGAGCTGGTGTTCTGTGCAGCAGGCCTCAAAGCGTCCAAGTGTAGAGCAGGGCAGCGTAGAGTCGGTGTGACTGCGTCTGGCGTGAGGGTCACCTGAGCTCTCTCGGTAGCTGTGTGCTTCTAATTAATTGCACTTTACGTGCCTGGGTCTGTTTGACAATTGCCCACACACATGATGCCACTGCCTGAGGGTAGACGGAAGCTCTACCGTGGATGTCCCAATTATTTATGCACATTTCACATGCAGTTGTCTTCCTCGCTGTCAGTTAACCCCACCACCACGCTGTGCATGAGCTCGCTCTCAGCAGGGGCTGGTGTAACTGCGCCCTGGGCGGACCCGAGGGCCTTAAATAGGTCAGGGTCCTGTTTGTGCTGGTTGCAGTTGGCAGCCCAGCCATGCGCAGGCAGCCAGCGGGTAGAACAGACGGTGGGGGAAGCCTGGTGCCTCCCGTCTACTGGCAGGAGCCAGAAACATGCAGGAAGGCTCATCGACTCTCGCTGATGATCCCAGAGTCCTGGAGCCAGGAGAGTTCCACAGGGTCAGCTCGTCTCACCTCCTCACCTTGCAGACAGAACGTCTCAGACCCAGAGTGCATGTGATGTCCCAAATGCACCCTGCCAGCTTGCGGCTGGACCGACCGTGGACCTGGCATCCTTATCTGTTCCTTGTCGTCACACGGCGCATCTCTGCTTATGCTGTTTTCTCGTCCTCTGTGTCTCCCAGCTTGCTGGCCGCATGTGTGGTATGGTGGCCAGGGACCCCTCCTGTGGGTTCCCAGGTGCAGCACGTGAGGGGTGATTCCTGGTCGAAGGTGACGGAAACCAGCTCAGACCTCTTAAGTATGGGAATGTGGTTGCCCCCAGACCTGAAGCCCCCAGGGTGCCTGTGGCATTGAGGCTGCCTGGACCCCCAGACTCAGGTGGTCTCCAGGGTTCCTCCTGAGGGCTGCTAATGGAGTGATGAGGAGGCACATGTCTGTGACCTCTGGCCAAGCTGACTCTGCCCAAACCCTCTGAGGCTTGGTTCTTTAATGAAAATCTTGAGAATGTTGATTTTTTTTGGGACGGGGGTAAAATACAGGCTGGCTTGGGGCCCTGGCCTCCTCTTTCTATCCCACCATGGGGCTGGGGGGAAAAGTATAGAGTGGTAGGTATGATTAGGGGGAGGTCATGATGTCAAATATCTTTTATTTTGATCTCTGTGTCTGTTTCTTTATGTATAAAAATAGATTTGACTTGAGCACCTGCTTTGTGGGACTGTTTGGAGGGCTAAGGAGACGATTTACGAACAGTTTCACCCAGTGTCTGGCACATGGCCTGGGCCCCCTAGCAGCTGTTAGGAAAGTCATTTCACATCTTGTTTTTCCCACCTATAAAGCAGGGGGCTGACACCACCAGTTCTGTGAAATAAGAAACTCGGTTCCTTTAGTACAGCCAGGGTCAGACCCATGCTTCAAGGTTGGTAGTGGATGAAAAATTGCCACACACAGAGGGGCCCTAGACCCCGAGGCCCTGTCTTCTCTCCACTGACTTTTCCCTTTCGGGTGTTCCCATCACCCTGAAACCCCGTGTCTTCTCTGGGGGGATGTTAACACTCACGGTGCCATGGACAGGGCAAGGCTAGATAACAGGGATTGTCTGAATGTTGGGATATAGGTATCAGCTCCCTTTCCCCTAAGGCGGAACTTCAGCAAACTTCCCCAGAGAAACCAGCTGTGCTTGTTCAGGACCAAGGACAGAGGCGTCTCCTGCCTCTCCTGCTGCGCCCGCGCTAGCTCTGCCACTATACGGTGAGGAACAGGCTCTAGGCCTGGCAGACGCTCCAGCTTCCTAGCTGTGCGTCTCTGAGCAGATTGTTCAGCCTCTCCAAGCCTTGGTTTGTGCACCTGAAAAATAGGAACAGTGATGGCCTGTGCTTGTGAGATAACATCTGTGAAGTTCTCTGCACGATGCCTGGCCCGCAGTAGGAGCTTTGGAATGATAACTGCCGCCCTTTCTGCCGTGCTGAGTCGCCTTCAGCCTGGGGTCTCCAACAGCAACTTCTTTTTAGTTTCTGATTTTAGTTCTTTTGGCGAATACCTCTTTAAAGCTAAATGATGTACCAGAGCTGTTTTCTTTTTCTTTAATTTTCAGAGAATGAATGTAGACTTTTGACTCTTTGATATAGAAAATGATGTTGAAAAGCATGAAATTATTCAATAAAGGAGATCCGCCTCTTCCCCTTTATTCCTTCTAACCTTCTGACAGTTTCGTGTGCTCTCTTTTCTGGGCCTTTCTGGTGGAGGCAGGCATGCTGGACGCTTTTTGGTCCCAAAGTAAACCACTCTGAGGTTCCTGGGGAACTGCCTTTAGAGGGGTGTATGTGCAGCCCCTGCCCATTCTCTCTGTCTCCTGGCGATCTCTGCCTCCATTAGCGCCCCCTCAGACTCTGTACTTCTGACATTCTCTGACGTGGAACAGAAGGCTGACTTTTCAGAAACGGCCATGCTCATCTTGACATTTTCAAAATGATGGGTCAGGAACTCAAACTTCCGGGTTGGGGGTCTCAAAGTGGGGTCTCAGAGCTGTCATCTGTTGGACCAGCCTGGAAAGAAACTTTGTTAACAGCATTTAAAAGCAAACTTCTGTAAGACTATAAAGGTACATACAGATAAAGATGAGCTACATAAAATTAGATTTGTGTAAGAACATGGCTGCTGGTTTCTTGGAGCCAGGCTGCGTCCCCGTGGGGGACAGTGGGCCGGAGGCGGGGCTGCCACTTGGCTGAGCACATCTGCCTGCTACCCAAGGTCCCTGCTTCCCGCTGAGCCCCTGAGAGCATCCACTGCTCTTATTTTTTGGTCCTGTCTGTGTCTACTTTGGGGACCCCTGCCTAAACAACTTGCCTTCCAAGTCACTATAAAGAAACACTGTGTGTGTGTACGCACACACTTGTGTGTGAGACTGCACACACACACCAGTGAGAAAACTCACCATTGCACATATGGAGAAGTTCACAAAAGTTTACCAAGTTTTTGAACTTTATCAAGATACGTTTCTTATCGCTTGTGATTTCCTTGTAGTTCTCATTCTGTTTGCATGGGTTCCTCAAACCTTTTTTTCTCATTTCCAGATTATATAGAAAAAATTGTTTTAAAGTGGGAGTGGGGTAAGGGCTTAGGGGACAGAATTTCACCAGATTCCTGATTTTCCTGGGGAGTGCAAAGGAAGGTTGGGAGAGTTGCTGGAGGCTGTACGCTGGGAGCTGGTTGAGTGTTGAGGGTATGCACTCTGTCCTAGGGGGTGGCTACGCCTGGTGCTGCCAGCTCAGCTCGGGACAGGCCCCTCCAGGGGACCTGACCTGGCTGGGTCCTTGCCCCACCACCTTCTGGTTGTGTGACCTGGGGCAAGACCCTTTGCTTCTCTGGGCCTCCGTTTTCTCATGCACATAACGGGCGTAGTACACTTTGCTTCTCAGTGAGGTTGTGAGAATTCAGTGAGATTGTGTAATTCAAGTGCTTTTCGCCTTGCTGGGTATACAAAAGCAGAGACGTTACTTTGCCGACTAAGGTCCGTCTAGTCAAGGCTATGGTTTTTCCTGTGGTCATGTATGGATGTGAGAGTTGGACTGTGAAGAAGGCTGAGCACAGAAGAATTGATGCTTTTGAACTGTGGTGTTGGAGAAGACTCTTGAGAGTCCCTTGGACTGCAAGGAGATCCAACCAGTCCATTCTGAGGGAGATAACCCTGGGATTTCTTTGGAAGGAATGATGCTAAAACTGAAGCTCCAGTGCTTTGGCCACCTTATGTGAAGAGTTGACTCATTGGAAAAGACTCTGATGCTGGGAGGGATTGGGGGCAGGAGGAGAAGGGGACGACCGGGCATGAGATGGCTGGATGGCATCACAGACTCAATGGACATGAGTCTGAGTGAACTCCGGGAGTTGGTGATGGACAGGGAGGCCTGGCGTGCTGCGATTCATGGGGTCGCAAAGAGTCGGACACGACTGAGCGACTGAACTGAACTGGGTATACAGGAAATGACGCATAGCAGCCACTGGCCATCTGAACACTGGGAACATATCCTGAGGCATTTTAATTTTTCATCATAACCAACTGCTTACAGAAACTCTGGGTGGGCAGGGGAAAAGGGGAGGCAGGAAGGAGAAACAGAACAAAGAGCTCGAATGGGCCCGAGATCGACTTAAAAAGTTATGTTTTGGAGCTCAATATAGTTCATCCTTTCTTTTAGAGATACAAGGAACGGGAGTGGGTAGTCAGAAAAAGATATAAAAAGCGGTTATAAGTTTGGAGAACGGCGGCGTAGGTTAAGTATATATCCACAGAAGAGCACTCAATGTTTATTTCTGTGTATGTGCCCTCACGAGCCCTCTCTTTAAATATCACCACGTACGGGCCCCAGGGGAGTGTTTGTAAAGGCTCTTTGAGGTCTTTGAAAAAAAGATGCTATATAAAGCCAAAGAATTATTACCCAGATCTATGTATATGGGAGCGAGCGTGTACGTATGCTTGCACATGTGTGCACGAGCCCAGATGTCTAGCTACAGCCATCCAGTTTTCTCCCTTTAATCTTGAAAAGGGAATTAAAGATCAGTTGATCTCAAGACAGTTTCCCTCCTGGAAGGTCTTTGTCGGCTGCGGGTGGGAAGGTTCTCTTCCCCTCCCTTAAAGTCACTGTTTCCAGCAGCTTCTGACGCCCACCCTCACTGTGTGAGTGGGGCGTTCCCTGGAGTGTCTTTGTTTCCGTCTGGGTGCTTGGCCACTGGTGGCTGGCCCCTGCGCTGCTCGTCTGTTTCAAGTTGGGGGTTTGTGTGTCTATAGGGGCGGGGGAATGGTTTTGCAGGCTCACCCAGTTCTAGGTCATGGTCATGATATATAAGAATCCATCTCTTCCTTCCTATGTGTATCTATTCATGAGGTACCTATTGGAAAAAAGTGAGTCTGAATCCCCGTCACTGGGGCAGGAAATTGCAGCTGTGAACTGGTAGTTAGTTCCTCTAAGTGAAGCCTTGAACCTGTTATTAAACGTGCTCGACATTTCTGCCCGGCCCATCCTGTGCTCGGTTCCAGGAGCTGAGGGGCAGATTCTAGCAGTGGGCGTCAGTCAGTCACTCACTCGTTGATTAATGATCTGCTTATTAGACAGCCTTGGGTTCATTCTCCCAGTCTCGTGGGTGCCAGGCCCAGGGGTCCCTGCTCTCAGGGGCCCCACAGGCTTGGGGGTGGGGCTCTGCCAGCCACACCTGCAGAAAAACGAGCCCATCCTGATGGCTGGAGTGTTCATGGAGGTGAGAATGGACAAGGTGTGGTGGGGCTTAGGGAGAGTAGGGGTCGTGAGCTCTCCTTGGCTTGCTGGGCTGAACTCAGAACCTCTCAGGTGAGAACCGCAGCGGGGAGGTTATGGGGGCTCCTGGCGGCCTGGCTGCTGGGTTCCTGCCTGCCTGCCTGCCTCATTCCTGGGGCGGCTCAGTCTCTGCCGGCTGATCCCAGAGAGCTGTCTTGGCAGTACTAGTGTGGCCAGAGACCAAGCCAGCCAGTGGTGAGTTCACCCACTCAACAGGGATTCTGTTCAGAGTCTGAGTTCCCCTTTGTCCCATTGTCAGTCCGCAGGGCATGCGTGATATCTCCGAGGCCAGCCACTTGGCCAGAACTCAGCCTTCTCTCTGCGCTGAGTGGTCTTGCCCCTCCCTGAGGGGCTTTATTGGCTTTATCTCTTCGGGCTTCTGTCTGGGGCTTGCATCTCATGTGTCCCTGGCCAGGCCCCTGCACCTGGTGACTAGCTGGGCCCAGCGCCCTTTCCTCGGCTAAGCTCTCAGCAGGCGGATCCTGGTGGAGCGATTTAGAACTGTTTGCGCTCGGGCCATGCGCCTCTGCTCCCATCCTCCTGTATCCCTGATTGGAGCTGGTGGCCTATCCCAAACTTCTGGACGTCTCTATCAGAGTCGGCCAACCACCCTCAGCACTATCTTCGACCTGCGGACGCCCAAAGTGCCAAGCCCGTGTGCAGCCCAGGCCCTCTGCTGGCTCACCTCCAGGGAACCATCATAGGTAGAAGATGATGTAGGGCAAGGGCCGAGCTGGGCCTGCCAGAGGAGTGCAGGTAAAGCCGAGGGGACTGGTGAAGAGGCAAGAGGGATCTGCAGTGTCTAAGACAGCAGCGGGTCCCGACTGTGTTGCATCTATGAACAGTCTGGGTTCTAGCCATTGGGCCCCACCATCGACGCCGTGTCTGGCAGGCTGCACGCTAACCGCAGAGGGCCCGCGTAGGAGAAGGCTGTGGTGGGGAGTGGGGCCAGGAGCTCCTGGGGACCTTCTCATCTTTTCTGTAAAGGCTTGATGGTCAGTGGTTTAGGCCCTGCGGCCCCGCAGACTGCATCCCTGGGCTTAGTTCTGCTGCGGCATGACCACAGGACAGACAGGTTGAGAACGGATGGCAGGGCTGTGACCCAGGAAAACTGGTGCTGCGCTCCGCCCTGTCCCACGAGGCTGGCTGTACCAGTGCCAGTTTTTTTTCCAGCTGAGGAGGTAGAGAGGGAGAAGGGGCCCAGGAGACCGGTGGGATCTGGGGCTTGATTAGAAAACCTGTGTTCTTCTTGCTCTGCATGTTCACTGCCTTGAAGAGGTTAGTTTCCACAATGGACCAGTTTTCCGTCAGATTGGCCTTCAAGGTACAAAAGTTAAAAAAACAAAACTATCATTTCCTTGATTGACTTGTTCTTTGCTTGCATATTGAGATGGGCCGCTGTTGCTGCAAGATGGCATAAACGTTTGTTTCCATATTTATACTGTTTTTATTGCTGCATTTCACATATTTAAATTATGCTTTCTGAACTTTATATTGATATATATTTACAACAGAGATTTAAGTCTTGTCTCTTGCTCCCAAAATGGTTCCCTTCCCCGGCAACATTTATGGACCAGTTGATCCTTTTTGCTTTCCAGGTGGCTCAGCGGTTAAAGAGTTCGCCTGCCAATACAGGAGATGCAGGTTTGATCTCTGGGTCAGGAAGATGCCCTGGAAAAGGGAATGGCTACCTGCTCCAGTATTCTTGCCTGGAGAATCCCATGGACAGAGGAGCCTGGTGGGCTACAGTCCACGAGGTCACAAAGAGTCAGACACGACTAAGTGACTAAACAGCCATCCTTTCTGCAGTAATTTCAAATGCTCTTTAACCCAGACTGATTTCCCATGGTTATCCTTCTCCCGTGTTTTTGACTGGATTTACTCTTCAGTTCTTTGAAGCCAAGCATGAAACCGATTTCTCGATAAATCATTCTTTGCCCTTCAGCCTTAGGAGGGAGAGCCCCTGACTTAGCTGGGCTCTGCAGAAGCTGCAGTGCAGAAAGACTGTGCTGCTGTCCCTTGAAACGTGCGGCAGCAGGTTATAAAGACAAAAGAAATCCCATGGCAGAGACTAAACAAATCATGGGATGCAGGTGCCTGGAGAGGAGAGGAAATTACAAGCTAGGCAGCACTTCTGTTGAAGTGTGTCCCTGAGCTTGGGGAAAGTAGATTGTTTACATGAGGTGAGGTGAAGTTGCTCAGTCGTGTCCGACTCTTTGCGACCCCGTGGACTGTAGCCTACCAGGCTCCTCCATCCATGGGATTCTCCAGGCAAGAATACTGGAGTGGATTGCCATTTCCTTCTCCAGGGGATCTTCCCAACCCAGGGATCGAACCCGGGTCTCTCGCGTTGGAGGCAGATGCTTTAACCTCTGAGCCACCAGGGAAGGGGTAGGGGAATCAGCCCCTTGGCGTTACCCATCCCAGATAAGTCAGCAGAGTGAGTGCATATAAAGTTGTGTGTGTGTGTGCTCATTTGCTCAGTTGTGTCTGACTCTTTGTGACCCCTTAGACTGTAGCCCACCAAGCTTCTCTGTCCATGGAGTTTTCCAGGCAAGAATACTGAAGTGGGTTGCCATTTCCTTCTCCGGAGGATCTTTCTGACCCAGGGATTGAACCCGGGTCTCTGTGTCTCCTGCATTGGCAGGTGGATTCTCTACCACTGCACCACCTGGGATGCCCATGTCAAGTTGAAGCCTGTCGAGAGTGATTTTTTTTGGGGGGCGTGGGTGTTGGCTGGGGATGGATACCAGCTCTCAGGCTTTTTTCACCATCACCAGGAGTGTTCTGTTACGGTAACTTAGGGAAGGCTAAGGGCACACTCTTTTTTGAAATATTTACAGTATCAGAGTCCTGCTGGACCTATGTTTGTATCCTCTGAAATTTAAATGTTGGTGCCGACCCAGGCCCTGTGTCTGGGGGTACAGAGCATGCAGGGCCGGGAGGGGAGGGTTATGATGGGAGGATGTTGTGGCTCAGCAGCGGTGCTCATCCCTCTGCTTCTGTGGCTTCTGTGTGGACCAGTTGTGGCCCCTGCAAAGTGCACTTGTAGTCAAGATGTCTCATTGCAGCTGGTTGTGGTGTTCTTTGCCCCAGGGGCATTCGTGTTTTCTAGGTCCTCCTGGGAAGCCCTTCCTCCCCCAGTTTTCTTTCCGCAGGGACTGCACACATTTCAGCTGCATAATTCCTAGTGGCAGTATTCAGGAGCCCCGCATTGTTTTTGTTGTCAGTTGCTCAGTCTAGTCTGACTCTTGGCAATCCCATGGACTGTAGCCCGTCAGGCTCCTCTGTCCATGGGATTTGCCAGGCAGGAACACTGGAGTGAGTTGCCATTTCCTGCGCCAGGAGAATTCTTTACCACTGAGCCACCTGGTCATGCCATGCCTAAAAGCCCAGAGCCCCGACCGCACTTCTGTGGTCCCTCTAACTGACATCTCACTCTCCAGGTCTGATTTCCCACGTTGCCCGTGCTGAGCTGGTTTGATGGCTCATAAAAGTCTATTATCTAGTCTGTTGCCCTAGGGCATAGACCACTTAAAAAAATTCCTTTTCATTTCCCAGGGTTGAGGTCTGCAGGAGCTCAGTAAACCCTGTACACGTGCCCGGCTGAGTCCAGCCGCGCTTGGGCAGCCACTGCTGCCTGGTCCCCGTCCCTGCCATGGGAGGGAAAGGCGCTCATTTATGGTGATCAGTAACATGTACTGGATGCTTTCTACGCGCTGGGCATCGAGTTGTTATAATGCTTGTGTGAGGTAGTGACTGAAAAGATCCCATTTATAGATAAAGGAATCAGTGCTCAGAGAAGGTGAGTAACTTGCCCAAGGTTACCTAGCTACAGAGGCAGAATTTGAACCTGGGACCTGACTCTAGAGATTGTGCTCTGAAAGCCAGGACCCTGAACCACCTCCTTGCATTTGCTGCGGTGCGGAGTACCCCCAGGGAGCTTTAATCTACTCTTACATCCTGCAGGGAATTCCTCTTTTGTATTTCTTGGAGCTAGAAACCCCCTCCAGGTTACCCAGCAGTTTGATGGCTGATCTGGGGCTTGAACATAGATCTCTCCAGCCCCAGGGTCTGGTGGTAGCAACCTTCCATGGGTCCTGTCCTGTCGTTGGGATGGAAGCTATTGGAACCACCGCCCCCTCCACCTGACCTTCTTGCCTCCGGCAGGTACCCGCTGAAGCCCTTAATCTCTCTCCAGCTCTTGGACCTGCGCAGGACTGTATCCACAATCTTTGTCCTTAGAGAGGGTTTGGAAGGTGACTTGGAGCCCTGCAGGCAGCTTGGCTTGTCCCACGTGGGTCCCTGCTCTGTGTTTCTGAGCATCCTCATCAGGTGAGAAACGAAACGAGGTTTCAGCCCGTGTGTCACTAGACGAAGGCGTGCCCGCCACGTGACAGCTGGTACCTTTGTTCTCCGTTTCAGTAGCGTTGTGCTCAGGAAGAAGTCATCTCTCTGTGTTACTTACTTTCCATAAACCTTGACCAAGTGCCTGGTGGGCCTCGCAGGTGGTAAAGAATGCACCTGCCAGGGCAGGAGATATGAGTTTAATCCCTGGGTTGGGAAGATCCCCTAAAAAAGGAAATGGCAGCCCACTCCAGTATTCTTGCCTGGACAATCCCGTGGACAGAGGAGCCTGGTGGGCTACAGTCCAGGGGGTCGCAGAGAGTCAGGAGTGAGTGGCTGAGCATGCACACATATGCACAAGCGCCCGGCACATGAGAGCTCTGGGGACCCCAGATGCACAGCATGCTGTGTGCCTTGAAGTTGTGAGGTGATTGCAAGAGACAGAGGCAGTTAGCTGTTGCATGCTCTGCAGCTTGCTGTGGGGTATGGCAATCATGGTGGGCTTCTTGGTTGAGGTGTCTTTTTCATCCTGGTCTGAATAGATGAGTTTCATCAGATCAGGATGAGGGGGTGGTGGTGAACACGAGGAAATCCATGAAACAACAATGCGTTGGAATGTTGTTCAGCCTTAAAAAGGAAGGCATTCTTACCACAGGTGACAGCATGGATGAGCCTGGAGGACGTTTTGTTAAATAAAGCTGGATCCAGAAGGACAAACACCGCGTAACTCCACTTATGTGAGGAAGCTAAAGGTCAAACTCTGAGATGCAGAGTGGAGGGTGGTTGCCAGGGGCTGGAGCAGGAGGGAGTGGGGAGATGCTCTGGGTGTTAGGCTTTAGGCCAGCCCCACGGGTCAGCTCCAGAGGCCTGGTGTGTGATGACATTGTGCTCGGACATGGCCATTAACATCCGTGAGGAGGGAGATCGCGGGTGAAGTGTTCTCAGCACAATGGAAAACTCTGTTGGGCTTGCTTCTTATTCAGGGAGAGGCACTCACATTTGGGGGGAGGAACAAAATAGTGCAGCCCCTGCACTGAAGAGCATCCTTAGGGAGGCTGGCTCAGAGGCTGCTGGCCCAAGCGGATCGCTGTCTGCAGGTGAGGCCAGGTAAAGGGGTTGGTGATGCCAGGTGGGGGCGCGACACTCACATCTCAGCATAAAGATCGTGCCTGTGGGTGGTGAGCCGCTCCCTCTAGGAGAAGCCTGGCACAGGAGGGACCAAGGGCCCCAGAACCTGAGCCTTCTGCCCTGCTGGGTCCAGGGTGCCAGGCGCCTTGGCCGTGGGTGTGTCTGCACCAGGCACATGTGCCCTGCTGAGCTCTCATCCCACTTATATCCAGGGCACGTGTAAATCAGGCAGGCACGTGGCACACTCTGCAGATCAGAAGGCTGGCGTGATCCCTTTGATCAAGAGATTTCAGCAGGGCTTTGTGGGGAGGGAGATGAGTGGGCAGAGCACAGGATGTTTAGAGCAGTGAAACTGTGACGATCCTGTCATGGTGGATTCATGTCATCGTACAGATTTCCAGACGCTGGGGACATGCAACCCCACAGGCGAAGCCTGATGTGACAGTGGGGATTGTGATGTGTCAGTGTGGGTTCGTCATTTGTAACAAACGCCCAGCTCTGGTGGTGGATGTCGGTAATGAGGGAGGCTGTGCGTGAGCAGGGGCTGCTGGTAGATGGGGGGACCTCTGTACCTTCCTCCTGATTTTGCTGTGAACCTCAAATGCTTTATAAAATAGTTTGTGTGAAAAAAAAAAATCACTTCTTCTAATCTCATGTTGCAACGATGAACAAAGCATATCCAGTGCTCTGCTTCTATAAGAAGCCTGGGGCAGCTGAGACCTCCAGAAGTCTTCGTAAGAAGACTCAGATGTCACACAAGCTTTGGAGTGAAGGAGCAGCTTCCTGAGACTGGGTCTCCAGCACCCGGCTGCAGCCTTGCCCTCTGCTCTGGGTTTCTTGAAGATAAGAGCCAAAGAGATATCACTCAGCTGGTCTTTAATGATGTATTAAGTCTTGATTGTTTTCCCCCCATGGCTGTGGTGTCACAGAATTAGATTACCGGCTTGTTTTTATTTTTCCAGGTTTACCAGTGTTTTCAGTTACCATAAAAGTGTGAAATTTAGCGTCATGTCAGGTTCTTCTAAATCGTTAGTGCTCTCTGCTGCCACCTGTGAGAGGCAGCGTCTTTACTCAGCACCGCCTTGCTGGTTTCTCCTCTGAAGGTTACAGCGCTCCAGGGAGGTGGAAAGGTGGGTGCTGTCCACCCTCAAGAGAAAGGCTCAGAGAGGCTAGACCCTGGTACAAGGCTGGGAACCAGGGCCTTCGTTACCTGGTCACGTTCAGCATGCAGTTAGACAGACTGTCTGCTCGTGGGCGCGTGTGACTGTGTGTGTCTGTCCTCCATTAAGAACTGCTCTGTTAAGGACACTCCTCCCTTAGGTAAGTCGGGAGCCTGGTTCTCTCCTTGGGAAAGGGGCCTTGTAGCCAGCAGGCAGGCGCTCAGGAGATGCTTGTTGTTGATGTGCGGTTGCTCAGTGGTGTCTGACTCTCTGTGACCCCATGGACTGCAGCGCACCAGGCCTCCTAGTCCCTCACTATCTTCCAAAGTTTGCCCAGGTTCACGTCCACTGACTTGGTGATACTATCCAACCATCTCATCCTCTGCTGCCCTTTTCTCCTTTTGCCTTTCGTCTTCCCCAGCATCAGCGGCCCTGGTTCTGGACACAGCATACCACGTCCCATGGGGCCGGGTCTCCTCCCCTGCTGGTAGGATGCCTTGGCTTCCATCCTGGCTCTGACATGGAAAGGTGCATGTTGCACAGTTTATTTCATGACGTCTCAGGTTCTTCTGCCTTAGTATCACTGTGATATTTTGATGAAATAGTAGTTCTTAATCGCTGCAAGTGAGTGGTGGTGATTACCACTGGTTCCTGGGGTTGAATGCAGAGATTGGAACAGGACAGATTTGGACGCCAGCTGTGACTTTACATCTTCTCTCTGAGCCCGGTTAAAGGGCTGTAGAAGGGACTGGGAGACCACTTCCCGGAGAGTCATTCTGTGACACCAGCAAGGCTGTGTGCCCAGGGCGTGTGCCTGGTGGGCACTGGAGTTGTCATCCACTCCTCGAGTCTCTGAGCTCGCTGGGGCTGGGCCACGTGGCCCTTGCTGGTGCACCCTGCCTGCCCGTGTGGCCTGGCCTGCGCCCGCCCCAGGGCCTTTGCTTGTGCCCTGTGCCACGTGGAGTGTGTCCCCCGTTCCAGCAGCACACTGGCTCCCTGTCTCCCCTGGGGCCCCCAGAGAGGCCTTCCCAGCACAGCCCACAAGATGACACCCTCCCACCACCTGTCTTTGCCACCCCACCTGGCTTTCCTCCCAGCGTGTCTCGTCCCATCTGTTCCATGTTGGTTGGCGTGTCTCCCCTCCTAGGGAGGGGGCCCTGCCTCCTGCAGGCAGAGACTTTGGTTTTCTCTATTCCTTCTTTACCCACAGCGCCAAGAGCAGCTCTTGGACCTTGTAGGTGCTCAGTAAGTTTGCGTCGACCCAGTGAATTTCGAATTTTCTTTGGCAACACCTTGGTTGACCCCAGGACAGGGACACCTCCGACCCTCCTCGTCACCAGCACCTTGCAGGGCCTGGTTCCTCACCATGTGACTCGCAGGTTTCACACCGTCACAGGTGTGATGGGGAAGGCAGCCTTGACCTCCTTGCTGTGTCCTTGTGATGCCGACGTGGCTGTTCTGGGTCAGAAAAGACAGGGGAGGGCCTATTTTTTGACCCAGAGGCTTAGCAGGAGCCCTCGTGATTCCTTATCCTCTTCCTTCCTCTGAGGCCTGGATGGTGGGCTTACATCTCTCTGTGGCCACCTGTGGACAGCGTGGGTCCTGGGACCCATTTCTTGCCTCAGCGTCTTTGGGCCTCTTTCTGCCTAGGTATCCTGAGTATAAGGGGAAAAGGGGACCACCTATTTATCTTGTCCTTATCCTCCCCCATTTCTTCCTCCTTCCCAATTCATTTGTACCTCAACAACGTGGGATAGTGTTTCTTAGGTGTGTGTAAAGGAGTGAACGTGATAATGCCAGTGTAGGCTTTGATCAGAGCTTGACAAGTAGAAGAGTTTGAATTTTAGCTAAAGAGAGGATACCAACAAACCATACTTCTTTCCAAAAGAGGACTTGAAGCAGCATATTAAAACAGTTTAAAAAATAGAGTGAAACGGGTTATTTGTAAATTGGCCCCAGGTGGAAAGACAGTTTGGTGGTCAGAGGGAGGGTTGGGGCATGTTGTAGCCGCATGGTCAAGTGGTTGCACTGGATGTGAGACTTTGGCTGTGAGCTTCTTTGCAGCCATTCTAACAGGATTGGTTAGGGGGGAAAAAAAACTGGCTTTCCGGGGGAAATTCACAAGTTCCTGGGCTTGAGATCTGAGTGTTATGGTAAATAGTCCACTGTGGGTAGACAGTGACAACAGGAAAGCTTGCTGTAGATGGAAAACTTGGATGCTTAATGAATTTAAAGGTGTGATTCTCTATCAGTGAATTGCTGCCCCACATTGACGATGTCAGGAGAGCTGCTCCTGCGAGTGATTATGAACTGAGTGTTGGAGGGGCCCCGTCCCCCTTTGCAGTATATGGGGGTCAGCACAAGAAGACCAGATCTCTCAGTAACCTTGAGTATGTCTGGGTCAGTATGGAGTCAGTCGGGCTTCCCATGTAGCCCAGTGGTAAAGAACCCGCCTGCCGATGCCGGAGATGTGGGTTCGACCCCTGGGTCAGGGAGATCCCCTGGAGGAAGAAATGTTGATTCTCTATCAGTGAATTGCTGCCCCACATTGACGATGTCAGGAGAGCTGCTCCTGCGAGTGATTATGAACTGAGTGTTGGAGGGGCCCCGTCCCCCTTTGCAGTATATGGGGGTCAGCACAAGAAGACCAGATCTCTCAGTAACCTTGAGTATGTCTGGGTCAGTATGGAGTCAGTCGGGCTTCCCATGTAGCCCAGTGGTAAAGAACCCGCCTGCTGATGCCGGAGATGTGGGTTCGACCCCTGGGTCAGGGAGATCCCCTGGAGGAAAAATGGCACCCCGCTCCAGTGTACTTGCCTGGAGAATCCCATGGACAGAGCAGCCTGGCGAGCTACAGTCCATGGGGTCACAAAGAGTCGGACACAACTGAACACGCAGGAGCATGAAGTCAGTTTCATGAGATCTACTGTCTGACCGGTGATTGATAACTGGCTCTAACTGGGAATAGATCAGTGTTCAAAGCAGATGCCGTCCGGTTAGCAGGGACTTGGAAAAACACTCAGAAGTCATCAGTCTGTAACTTCCTTAGCGGCTGGTTATGTTCAAGGAAACGCTTGCACATTTATTCTCATCCTGCCCTGCCTTTGGATTCTGTGTGGCTAATAAGAGTGAGTGACTGAGCCCACTGGATCTCCTAGACTGTATAGGAATTATTTTTGAAAGGGAAAAGGGAACTCGTCTAGACAAGTGGCCCTAAATAGCACATAATCCAGACCGGCGAGGGGTGGTGTAGCAGGCGGGATCTGCCGGTTAATTTGGACTTGGCTTTCTTCCCTTAGGTGAGCTGCGACAAGCCATCGTGGCCATGATGAACAGGAAGGACGAGCTGGAGGAAGAGAACAGGTACCCAGCGCTGGGCGGAAGGGCCGCTCCCTCACAGAAGTCCTGCCCCTGGGGCAGGGAGGAGATCACCGTGAAGGAGGTTTTGCTTCAGGGGCAGAATCGTGACCAGTGATTTCTGATTTTTCGTTCTGAGATGTACTACTTTATTTTTTCAACTTTTTACTTTATGTTGGAGTAGAACCAACTGACAGTGTTGTGATAGCTTCTGGTGAGCAGCAAAGGGACTCGGCCGTATATATACATGTATCCATTCTGGGATGTACCGCTTTAGTATATATAACGTGGCTTGAGTGTTAATAAGGAATGATACACTCATACACTATCTTAGAACAAACTGAGAATTTGTAAAGCAGTCTTTTTAATTTTTAAATTCTTTTAAAAAATAGCCTTTGACATATAATTCACATATCATATAATTCATAGATTACATAATTTAAATATATAAAACTAAAACTTAAAATCAGTGGTTTATAGCATATTCACAGATATGTGCAACCATCTCACCACAGTCAATTTTAGAACATTTTCTTTGCCTCAAAATGAAGCTCCATCCTCACAGCTGTCACCCTGAGCCCCCCTTAAGCAGCAGGTAACCTTTCATTGAGGTTCTGTCTACCATGTTCCAAGCACTAGCGTACTTAACATTTTCTCAAATTGGGGATACCTATAGCAAGATGGTGTATGGAGTCTTTTGATTTTCTCCAAAGCCCTTTTGCAGACACTGAGAGGGCAAAGGGTTTTATTCATTTTGATTCCCTGTTGAAACCAAGGCTAGATACCAGACAGCTGTTAGCTGTGTTGCCTCTGTCTGGCTGCCCAAACGCAAACCGTTCCAGTGCCAGGACCTTGTCTGGGCTACAGGCTGGTCAGTAGAGGGATCTGCCTGCGATTATCTGCAGGGCCTCTGTGAGCACAAGTCTGCAGGCCTGGGGGTCAGGGAGTAGGTGTGTGCACGCACACGTGTGTGCACGCTCATGCCACCCTCTTATACTTGCCCCTGAGCAGGAATTGTGTCCCTGGGGATGTGCATTCTGATTCTCCTTTTTAAAACTTGCTTTGGGCCCTGCTTGACAAGCTTCTCCCTTATCCTTTATGGAAACATACAAGAGCAAACAAACGTGATTTGGAAAAACAAGTATTTTTAAAAAGGAATCTTCAGACAGTGTGATTTTTCCAGTGAAAGTAAATCTCAGTGACAGGCTGTGGACTTTGTAGGATGCTTTTTCCTTTTTTCAGCTGGGGCCGTTATCTTGGAAAAAGCCACAGGTTTTGTGTTACTTTGTAAAGAACAATAGGCACTGTTGAGTCATTTCTTCTCCTTCCCAGCAAGAGAAAAAAAAAAATCATACCTAGTTTGTATTGGGAGAGGGGTGGTTTTCAGGCCCCAAGAGGGGAATTTTTTCAAAACTTAAAAGGAGCGTTGAAACACGCCGTGTTTATTTTTGGAGCGGGGTTTCAGTGAGCAGTGGAGTGGAATGGTGCAGACACTACTGCTTGTGGTCTGGTGTCTCATGGCAAGTGTCCTCTAGATTTAGGAGGCAGCCGCACCAAAGTTAGTAAACGTTTTCGAGAAATAGCCATTTGAGGTCCGTAGATGGTCACCAGAACCCTGCTTGGCTCAATTCTAGGTGGTAACTTGTGGTTATTTCTGGAAGAGCCACTGTCTTTTCTGCTGTTTAAGACCAAAGGTGACAGACATTCAAGCGAATGTGTTTGCAGGGTGAACATGCTCCAGATACAGTATAAAGCATGCTCGTTGCAATGTCAGGTTATCCATCTCCGTAAGACACTGTATGCTTGTTTAACCTGGAGGTGGCGACGGAGCAAGGGTGAGGGCGTTTTGTGAGATTGTGGGCAAAGGAGAAATGAGACTCCCGTCGTCCATCAGATAACTGGAGCCTGTCGTCTGTGTTTGTGGCTCAGGTGGTTTTTTTTGGCCTGTCCTGGCAGCCCGCCCTTTGTTAAATCTCATACGTAGTGTGGCTGGGCCAAAACATCTCGGTTGAACATGCACGCCTCAGTGTGGGATGTCCGGGAGGGGCCGTGCCTGGGATTGGCTCAACTCATTGTTTTCCCTTGGTTTAAACCACCAAACCCACAAGCTCTCAGAGCCAGGCTTCAGGTGGTTCCCCAGGGCTCATCCTAATTACGACGCAGAGACTCTTGAGCAGAATTGGGTAGCTCCTCAAAGCAGTTTGTACGAGATGGACATAAACTGTGGTTTCTGCAGAGCCTTGTGGAAGATGAATGAACTAGGACTTGACTCTGTGAACTCCGGGCTGGCAGCCTCTGAACAGGTGGGATCTCCTCCTCCTCCCAGGTCACTGCGGAACCTGCTTGACGGCGAGATGGAGCACTCGGCCGCGCTCCGCCAGGAGGTCGACACCTTGAAGCGGAAGGTGGCCGAACAGGAGGAGCGGCACGTCACGAAGGTCCAGGCGCTGGCGAGGTAGGGGGTGGAGGGGCTGGGGGAGGCCCTGGCAAGGCAGAGG
>SJXQ01012112.1:335497-428099 GCA_006408695.1 Aepyceros melampus
ATCGCCAGCTCACGCCTGGAGGGTGGGCAGTGTCACGTCCCTGAGGTGCCCCTTGTGTACTTAAGCAGATGCAAACATTCAGATGCATGAACTTTCTCTTCTTTTCATCTCCCTCCTCTCCTCCCTTTCTTCCTTGATACAAATGGTCCCGTATTCTGCACCCTACTCCCTCCACAGCTTAGAGACCATACTGTGCTGGGTACACAGACCTGCCGTCTTTCTGACGGCTCCTGATACCCCACCGTCCACCCGCAGCAGTACCCATTTGGCCGATGTGCCAACAGCCCGGTGTCTGAGTCAGTTCTAGCCCTTGGCTACTTCTGATGATCTTCGCAGTTGTCATTGTGTCCTCGTGTGAGTGTATTTGCCAGAAAATTCCTGGAAGTGGAATTGCTGGGTCAAAGCACTGTGTTTTTCTTTTCTTTTATTATTACTTATTTGTTTAGTTTATTTGGCTCCTCCGGGTCTTAGTTGTGGCATATAGGATCTTTGATCTTAGTTGCAGCCTGTGGGGTCTAGTTCCTTGCCCAGGGACTGAACCTGGGCCCCCTGCATTGGGAATGTGGAGTCTTAGCCACTGGAGCACCAGGGAAGTCCCCACAGTGTTTTCTGAGTTGGATAAAGGTCGTGAACCTGCCTTTAATGAGGGCTGGGTCTCCCCCAGCACAGCCCTGCCTCTGGCAGATCCAGCTTTGGGGGTATTTGATAAAATCACAGGTGAAAGCAGTGCTGGCGAAATATTTTTCATTTCCCTGATTCAGAGTATGGTTGAACCTCTTTATTGTTGAGTCATCTTATTTTCTTTTCCATGACTTTGTTTATATCTAATTAAAGAAAACTGTAAAGCACCACCCCCCAACCTCCAAGCTCCAACTGCCATAATGAGATTTTACTGAATTTGTCACATGCAAACATATTTTTATGGGCTCTACTTGAAATCTCCAGCCCGTCACTTCTTAGGCTGTGTCCTTCTACCACAGTAAAAGCTTCGTAGTCACCATTTTTATGTACCTGGATGCGGCATTTCATTGAGCTAATGCACCATAAGAAATAACCACTTCAGATTGCTGGACATTTGAGCTGTTCCAGTTTTTCCCCCTTTTTATGTAAGATAAGCACTTTAACTGGTTTTTCTTTTGTTGTTGTTCAGTCACTCAGTTATGTGTGACTTTTTGCAACCCCATGGACTGTAGCACGCCAGGCTTCCCTGTCCTTCACCATCTCCCAAAGTTTGCTGACCCCCACTGAGTCGATGATGCCATCCAGCCGCCTCATTCTCTATCATCACCTTCTCCAGCCTTCAGTCTTCCCCAGCATCAGGGTCTTTCCCAGTGAGTCGGCTCTCTGCATCAGGTGGCCCAAGTATTGGAGCTTCAGCTTCAGCCCTTCTGATGAATTTCAGGGTTGATTTCCTTTAGGATTGACTTGGCCTGATCCCTTTGCAGGCCAGGGGACTCTCAAGAGTCTTCTCCAATGCTACAGTTCAAAAGCATCAATTCTTTGACGCTTAGCCTTCTTTATGGTCCAACTTTCACATGTTTACATGACTATTGGAAAAACCATAGCTTTGACTATACGGATTCTTTAAGACTACTTTAAAAATAGACCGGGAGATGCATCTATCTTGTGGGAGAGTGTGGTGGGGGAGCCCAGGGTTAAGGAAACGACCACGGCAGCATTACCATCCCCGCGCTGTCAGCTGTTGTGAGTGACGCTGATGTGACTGTTATGTATGTGTAATGGGAAGTTGGCGGTGTGATCCCATATTTACTTATTTTTTTGGCTGTGCTGGGTCTTCACTGTGGCGTGTAGGCTGAGTAGTTGTGGCACACGGGCTTAGTTGCTCCACAACTGTGTCCCCTGCCTTGGAAGGCAGTTTCTTAACCACTGGACTACCAGGAAGTCCCCCCGTGTTTAATTTCAATCTGAACTTCTCTCTTGCTTTCACGTTTGAAAATGATGCATCCCGAGCATCAGAAACAAGTCCCAGGTGCCTGATAGGGCATTTTCTCACGTGGCCCCCATCTTACCTGGCCATGCCGGGGTTCCATGATGCGATTGTGGTTTGTGTGCTCAATAAAGACTGTAGTCTGTGGAGACCCGGGTTCTGAATCATTGAAAACAGACAGACTTCCATCCTCTGTCATTTTTTATTGTCAGGAGCCAGCTCAGGCTCGAGTTGCTGCTCCATTGCTTGCAAATTGGGTGTTGGGTCTGAACCGCTTCACTTCCACAGGCGTGTGTTTCTTCATTTATGAAATGGACGGGATGGTCTTATCCCCCTGAGAGGGCCCACTGAGAAAAGTGTGTGAAAGTCCATAAGGCAGTGGCGAGTGATTGGAATGTGTTTTACAGTAAATGTGTTGAGTATATGATAAGTTTGGGATAAATTTTCTTTAGCCCATGAATGAAATAGAAAAGGTAACTTCTTAACCACGCTATTCTGTAATCTGGTTTCCCCAGTTAAACAATGGAGTAGCTGAGAGTTTGGGCTTCCCTGGTGGCTCAGGGTTAAAGAATCTGCCTGCCAGTGCAGGAGACGTGGGTTTGATCCCTGATTCAGGAAGATCCCCTGGAGAAGAAAATGGCAACCCACCCCAGTATTCTTACCTGGGAAATCCCATGGACAGAGGAGCCTGGCAGGCTACAGTCCCTGGGGTCACAAAAGAGTTGAACACAACTTTAGTGACTAAACACACAGACAGTTGAAAGTTTAAGGTGCCTGAAAGTTTGCAGTTGGCAGGTAGAAGGAACTTGGATAAAGCGGGCAAACACTTCAGGAGAAAACGGCACGAAAGCGGACATAGCAGTGGGACGTGTTTTGAAAGACTCGACAGCTGACATTGCACACGGACATCTGCCAGCTGTCAGAAGTTTCTCCTTGCTTCTGGCCATAGGAGGAGCGGCTGTCCGTGTTGTCAGATGGTGGGTCCCTGTGGTCAGCTGTGGTTGATGGCCTGGGGGTGCTGTCACCCATGGGTCACAAGCAGAGTGTGGAGGGTCAGGGCTGGGGGCGAGGCCCACACAGCTGCACCAGGGCGGCCCTGTTCTAGGTCCCCGTGTGTCCAGCTGGCAGGTTTCATAATGCAGGCAGTTTAGCCTAGTGGTTGGTGGTACTGATTCTGGCACTGGATCCTGGAGGTCCATTCATGGCTTAGCTGCTTATTAGCTATGTGACCTTGAGCAAGTTACTTAACTGTCTCTGTTTCCTTGGTTATAAAATGAAACTCTATCTCATAGAGTAGTTAGATGATAAAATGAGAGACCATATGTCAGCTCCATGAATGGGCTTCATAAATGCTCAAACACATTTCTTATCATTATCATTTTTCTTTAGGATAGTAATTGTATTATTACTAAGAAACCTTGCCTAATCAAAAGTTGTATTTTAACAGCAGTGGTGTAGAAAGAATTAAGAATTAGGCTATTTCAGACACAGGAAATGAAATTATTTTTGCTGTATTGCTGAGAAGCATGTTCGAGTGTGTGTGTGTCTTCCTGGCCCTGAGTATAGAGTTGTGAAACGGGGACATCCCTGAGCAAATGAAGCGTCTTATTACACATTCATTTTGCTCAAAATTAATGGCTTTCCTTTCACGCCATCACGGCTCAACAAAGAGCGAGGTCATATAAGCAGCCCAGTGCCTTTGTGGCGCCAAGCGTCTGCGCCTTCCTGGGTGGAGTCCTCGTGATCAGTAGCCATTCAGGATCAGTGTGTCTCCTTCCCTGGATAATGGATTGCCTTACTTCCTGTGGAAGTAAGAAATCACAAGCTCAACAAGGTCTTAGTGTTTAAGCACAGGGAACTATATCCCATATCCTGTGATAAACAGGATAGGAAATGGAAAAGAACATGAAGAGGTGTGTGTGTGTGTGTATAACTGAATCACTTTGCTGTATAGCAGAAACTAATACAACATTGTAAATCCACTGTATATACTTCAATTAAAAAAAAAAAAGCTCAACCTGTGACATAGGTGTGAGCAGAAAGAAAACACACACTAACTGAGCAGAAGTACCTTTGAGGGATGCAGGCGGCCAAGGTTGTGGGGTTGTTGGGGGGCATTTCTGTTTCTGCTGTGTTTGTTTATTTGTTTGTTTGGCGCATCAGGCCTTAGTCGTGGCACGGGGGCCCTTTCGCTGTGGTGCACGGACTCCCTAGTTGTGGAGCGCTGGCTCAGTAGTCGTGACACACAGGCTTAGTTGCTGCACAGAGTGTGGGATCTTAGTTCCCCAACCAGGGATCGAACTGCTGTCCCTGCATTGTAGGGTGGGTTCTTAACCACTGGAACAGCAGGGAGGTCCCGGGCTCTGCTTTCTTTTGTTTTAGATACCCCTGGCTGTGTTAACAAATGATCTCCAAACTCGACAGCTTGAAACAGGGAATGTTGAGGATCCTCCACAATTCCCATGAGTTGGGAATGTGGGAATGGCTCAGGGTTTCTCATAAGGCTGTGGTCAAGATTAATCAGAGCTGCGGTCATCTGAAGGCTTGGCTGTGGTGGAGGGTCCACTTTGAAGCTCACTCGCGTGGCTGTTGGCAGAAGGCTTTGGTTCCCTGCCATGTGGACAGCTCTGTAGGGCTGCTCACAACCTGGCAGCTGGCTTCCCGGGGCGAGTAACCCAAGAGCAAGGGAATACACCCAACACAGAGGCCACTGTGACTTTTGTGACCTAATGCCGGAAACGACAGACGATCACATCTGCCATACTCTGTTGTCACGCAGCTCAAGCCCGGTTCAGCATGGAAGGGGTCTAACACATGGACCTCAATACCAAGAAGCAGGGGTCTTGGGGGCCACCCTGGAGGCTGCTTGTCATACCTACCTGGGGACAGCACTACCCCAGTCTTCCCTGGCCGGGTCTTCCTCCTCCCCATTCTGTCCCGGTGCTTTGGCAGGAATAATGCCACCGCTGCCCCGCTGGGGCTCCAGAGCACGGCAGATGTCACCAGCCTGGACAGTCAACTTGTTTCATCCTGTGGCCACCATGATTGGGCTGTGAGCAGTCCCTTGAGAGCGAACCCATGTGCCGGCAGAGTCGTGGAAATGAGGACTCAAGTCCCAAAGCCAGAAGGGCAGAGTCATACATGAGACTGAAAAAGGGAGATTTCCTTTCTCATTCTTTCATGAAGTCCCATCCTTCAGTTCTGTTGTCTTCTTTCTTACAGCATTAGCATTTTATTAATATATATTTAGGTCATTATAATCTTTTTCTTCAAACTTTGAACTTTTTGTTTTCTATTGGGGATATAGCCAATTAACAATGTTGTGGTAGTTTCAGGTAAACAGTGAAGGGACACAGCCATATATATACATGCATCCATTCTCCCCAACCTCCCCCCGCTCCCCCTGCCCATCCAGGCTGTCACATGACATTGAGTAGAGTTCCCTGTGCTTACACGGGTGGTCCTTGGTGATTGTCCATTTTGATGTTCAGTTCTATGTTATTAAACGTGTTCCAGAGTGCTGTTTCGAACCCATTATGTAAAGCAAAACTGCAGTCAGAGTGAGTGGAGATCAGAATCCAGTTTTTGTCTGTATGTCTTTCAGATTAGCATTTGCTTTGCTGCCTGTGGCTGCAAAGGCCTGTGGCTGTGGCCTGAGAGTTGGGAAGGAACTGAGGGTGGGGCTCCCCCATTAGAAGAGTTGCTGTAGTATCATTTCCTGAAAATGCCCTTTTATTTTCCCCACACTAGAGGATCAGCCATCAGTTCAGTTCAGTCGCTCAGTTGTGTCCGACTCTTTGCGACCCCATGAATCGCAGCACACCAGGCCTCCCTGTCCATCACCAGCTCCCGGAGTTCACTCAGACTCGCGTCCATCGAGTCAGTGATGCCATCCAGCCATCTTATCCTCTGTCGTCCCCTTCTGCCCTCAATCTTGCCCAGCATTTGGGTCTTTTCCGATGAGTCAGTTCTTCGCATCAGGTGGCCAAAGTATAGCAGTTTCAGCTTCAACATCAGTCCTTCTGATGAACACTCAGGACTGATCTCCTTTAGGACAGACTGGCTGGATCTCCTTGCTGTCCAAGGGACTCTGAAGAGCCTTCTCCAACACCACAGTTCAAAAGCATCAATTCTTCAGTGCTCAGCTTTCTTTATAGTCCAACTCTCACATCCGTACATAGCTTGGTTTAAAGAAGTTTTTTCCCTCTGGGTTGGTAGTAGGGGTTGAACTCTCCCAAGCACCAAGGCATCAGCTCTGATCTGTCTAATCTGGTCAAGATAATTCCATCTCCTTTCTGAAATGATTGGTTCAGGTAACCATGGTTGACCCAACTTGGATTTGGCTCAGGAGATGAGCATGAGGTCTAATTCTGGCCATGGAGATGTGGTTGAGGTTTGCTAGGGCTTTGGAAGAAGATGGTCCTTTGCTTGTTGGATGGCTAGAGTGGCTCCCTTTGGAACATGTGCTGTGAGGTACAGAGGCTGGAACTGCTGCAGCCATTTTACCACCATGAGGGAGACAGCCTCAGGGTAAATAAAGCTCACATGACAACTTGGAAGGGAGAGGAGGGGTGAGAGCATTTAGTGTGAAGTGATGGGAACCCACCAGAAATTGGCTTGTGAAGAGGTGCCCTTGATTAGCTTGTGTAGGTGACAAATTTGGAGAAGAGCTAGCTCTCTGCCCAGCTGGACCCAGGGACCCTGGAGGGTGTCATGCGGGATCCATATCCTTCTGTATCTCTCCTTCTTTTCCTTAGTTGTAGCGTCATTCTCAGTCCTGCTCTTCTCACATGGTGACAAGAGGGGCCCCCAGCATCGCTAGGCATAAATCCTGTTGGGTCAGTACCCAGAGGAAGGAGAGCGTGTCTTCCTGAAAGCTCATGAGAAAGTTCTGGGATTCACTCATTTTCCTGGCGGGATGTGTTATCCTCGCTGTCCTGGCCTGTGTCACGTGCCCCCTGGAGCCAGGAGGTAGCTTGCTTTTCCTCACCTGGCTACGTGGAGCAAGAACAAATGACAGGGGCATTTCTTCAAAAGGACAGTTGGGGAGCTCTTTCTGTCAGATGGGGGTGAGTGGTGGTCAGGCAGAGACCATGGGTGTCCCCTGCCATGGGCTGAGTTCCTCGTCACATTTGGAGATTGTCGGTTTCCCAGTGTAGAGATTCTGGCGCCATAGAGCTAGCCCTCCCGTGAGCGATGATGAAGTCTGGGCTTCCAGTCATCCCACTGTCCCTGCGTGTCTTTCCTTGGTGGGATGTTTACATCAGATGCAATTTGACCTTGTTAGTAAGCACCTGGTCCAGCCACTTTGCCCTCCTTAGATGTATAGTTCTCAGTACCAGCCTAGTATCCCTTTAAAATAAAAATCAACCCTTTTATTATACTGTCCTGAAATGAAATTCATAGCTAACACACCCTGCCTGCACAAATAATTTAAAAAAATCAGTGTAATACCCTAACTCTAATTTGAAGGAAAAGTAATAGGGAAGTAGTTTCTAATACAAAGTAGATTGCAATATATATGGGCTGGGCATGACCTTGCCTGAAAAACATGAAGTGGTAAAGTGCTCTTACCTAGTTATAATGCACATGTTTGGATTTAAAGGTGGTCAGGTCGGAAGTTACTCTTTAGAAGAAATGCAGAAAATGAAAGAACAGAGCGTGGGTGGGCCCTAGGGTAAAAACTGGTATATCCAGTGTAGAGTTAATTTGGGGATAGGCTCAGATTACAAACAAGCTTTTTTTTTCTTTAATATATTCTTTTATTTGACTGCACCGGGTCTTAGTTCCAAGCAGCACTTAGGATCTTTGATCTTCACTGTGGTCTGTGGAAGCTTTTTCAGTTGTGGCCTATGAGATCTAGTTCCCTGACCAGGGATTGAACCCAGGCCCCCTGCATTGGGAGCATGGAGTCTCAGCAACTGGACCACCAGGGAAGTCCTTACAAATAAGCTTTTCACTCACATAAAGGGCCATCAGGACGATGGAAAGCAGGGCAGGATATAGTTTGCTCTTGGTCTTTCAGGACAGTTTGTAGCCTTGGCCCTACTCTCTTAATGCTGGTAACACCGTCATCTTGGTGACCAAAAGCGTCTCCACACTTTGGCCTTGCTTAGCCTTTGCCATCCATTACAAGTCACCGGGGAGCTTTAAAACAATGTCCACACCCAGTTGAGAACGACTGCTTTCGCCCTTTCTGTGTTCTTGTCTTCAAGTTTGTAAACGTACCTTTAGAATTTTGTTCCCACAGCCTTGTGGTCCATGGTCACGTGGCCTCTCTTTTGGTGTCCTTGGCCGGGGACCGAACCCTGATCACACGGATACTCCGTTGAGCCCCTGATGTCCCCCTCCCTTTGCTACTCCTGTCTTCACTTCTCCTTGAGCAGGAAGCTGGCATCCCCAGGTCGCCGGCTCTCTCGCCCCGCTGGGTCTCATTAGCCGAGGGAGCTGTGCTCTTCGTCATTCCTCAGCACATCCCTGTCAGCAGCTGACAGGTCCTTAGTGATGAACCCCAGAGCAGCCGAGGAGAGCTGAGTGCACGGGGTGGGACAGGGTGAGGATGGGACACGCGTGTCCGGGCAGGAGACAGAGCAATACCCCAGGAGGAGGAGCCGGCTTCCTGAATTTTAATGCTGCCGGGATCCAGTGAAGGATGGTTGGTCAGTTAATACTCATTCACTGATGAGTTGATTCACTCATCAGACACCTATTTTGAGTGAGCTGGGTCCATCAGAGAGAAACAGGATACAGCTGACCAACCACTAGGGGCTGAAAATCAGGGGAGGGACATATAAACACAGACTTTAACCTTTCGCTGATAATTCCCTGCTCTCTGGTTAAGGTGGCTGGTCTTGGAAGGAAGTGCAGGGCAAGCCTGGGCTCGAGTCCAGCCTCTTTCTTTCATTTTGGCCGGGCTGGGTCTTTGTTGTGCTGTGCAGGCTTTCTCTGGTTATGCTGCGTGGGGGCTTCTCTTGTGAAGCACGGGCTCTAGAGCACGTGGGGTCAGTAGTTGTGTGCAGGCTTCCCTGGTGGCTCAGAGGGTAAAGAATCTGCCTTTAATGCAGGAGACCCAGGTTCAATCCCTGGTTTGGGAAGATCCCCTGGAGGAAGGTAGGGCTACCTAGTCCAGTATTCTTTCCTGGAGAATCCCATGGACAGAGGATCCTGGCGGGCTGCAGTCCATGGGGTCACAAAGGGTTGGATGTGACTGAGCGACTAACACTTACTTGCCCTCCGGCATGTGGGGTCTTAGTTCCCTGACCAGGGATTGAACCTGTGTCCCCTGCACTGGCAAGCGGATTCTTAACCACTGGACCAACAGGCAAGTCCCTTGAGTCCAACTTTTGTAGGACTGGACTAGAGTGAGGTGAGTGAGGCTCCTAGGTGCAGAAAAGGGAGGTGCTTGCTCACTCTGAGGGCCCTGCGAGTGCTTCTTGCGCTTCTAGATGTGATCTCGACTGGTCATTCCACCCCTGGTGCTTCTCACCTAGAAACCCGAGACAGCGGTAGACTCTCCTTGTAGACAGGATGCAAAAGATACTGCGGGGACAATGTGGAGCCCAGTGCGTGCCCTGCCTAAGTCCTTAGGAAAGGCCAGCCGAGTCTGTGCGTACCAGTTCCGTGTAAGTCAATTTTTCCTCCATACAAGGCTGCACAGAGTTGCAGATCTGTTGCTCAGATGTAAGTATCTAATTAAGAATTCTCTGGGCTGAGGAACTACATGCTTTGTTTAGTTCTGGCTGTAGATACATGGCAGTCACCAGGGAGTTTCTAAAACTGCGACGACCAGACCGCCCTCCAGACCAATTCCATCAGGATCTCTGGAGGCAAGACCCAGACCGCTCAGGTGCAGCCAAAGTTGACAGCACGTGGCTCAGAGCAGCGCGTTTCAAACCGTAACATGCCTGCCATGTCCCTGGGGGTCACGGTGGGCCTCAGACTCTGATTCCATGGGCCTGGGGGGTGGGGGGCCTGAGAGCGAGCATTTGTAGCAAGCTCCTGGGTGGTGCTGACGCTGCTGGCGTCCACACCGCACTGTGAGTGGCCCAGGCTCACACGGATGCTGGTGATGAGCTGAAAGAGGAAGTTCAGGGGCTCAAAACACCTGGGCCGTTAGAACAACGTGAAGGCACTTGTGATTGTTTTTCAAATCTCAGAACCAAGTCAGGCTGTTGGCCTGTTTGAAGTGTACAGAGAATGCTATACGCTCACTACAAAATTAGCACTGTTCGCGTTTGTCGTCTCTGCTTTCAATTTTATTTTTAAGTGAACTATAAACAACATGCCATCTTGTTGTCTGTGGGTTCTGAAAGATCTGCGTGTGGGCTTTTAACTCGAGCCTATCCTTCTGCAACTTGCCTGGCTTGACCCTGCATCAAGTGGAAGGCTTTTAGGTTAAGATGCCCACAAGGGGATCCTGGGCTGGAATTCAGTCATAACTGACCAGTGTGAGATTTCTTTAAAAAGCTCTTGTTTTTCTGCTTACGAAAATTACATTTAAGTTGTGAAAGCAACATCACAACTTGAAATGGAGAAGAGAGTCCTCAATCTCATGACCTTAGCATGACAGTTATTCCTATTCTTTGTCCACTTAAGTACAATTTTTACATAGGTATACAACTGTTAGCATGTACACGCAATTGTAAAAAGTATAGTTGATTTACAATGTTGTATTAGTTTCTAGTGTGCAGCAAAGTGATTAGTTATATGTGTGTGTGTATATATATTCTTTTTCAGATTCTTTTCCATTATAAGTTTTTACAATATATTGAGTAGAGTTCCCTGTGCTATACAGTAGCATTTTATTGTTTATCTGTTAATCTCCAGCTCCTAATTTATCCCTCCCCTCCCATTTCCTCTTTGGTAACTATACATTTGTTTCTTATGTCTGAGTCTATTTTTGTTTTGTAAACAGGCTCATTTGTGTCATATTTTAGATTCTGTGTGAAAGTGATGTGACATGGTGTTTGTCTTTCTGACTCACTTCACTTGGTGTGATCATCTCCAGGCCCATCCATGTTGCTGCAGATGGCATCATTTCATTCTTTTTAAACGGCTGAATAATACTCTATTGTGTAGCTATATCACATCTTCTTTATCCATTTATCTGTCTCTATAAACATTTGGTTGTGTCTATTCTTGGCTGTTACAAACAGTGCTTCACTGAACACTGGAGTGCATGTATCTTTGTTTGAATTAGAGTTTTCTCCAGATATATGTCCAGGAGTTGGATGGCTGAATCATATGATAGCTATCTTTGATTTTTAAAGGAACCTCCATAGTGTTTCTCATAGTGGCTTTAAATTTGCCGCTAACAGTATGCATGCGGGCATGCTGAGTCACTTCAGTCGTGTCTAACGCTTTGTGACCCCACCAGGCTCCTCTGTCCGTGGGATTCTCCAGACAAGAATACTGGAGTGGGTTGCCATGCCCTCTCCAGGGGCGTCTTCCCCCTCCAGGGATCGAATCTGCGTCTCTTATGTCTCCTGCTTTGGCAGAAAAGCTCTTTATCTCTGGTGCCACCTGGGAGGCCCCACCAACAGGATAGGAGGATTTATATATACATACAATTTATTATTCTATTTATAATATTTTCTTGTGTTTCTATGTAGATTTCAAATGATGTTTAAGTAGAGATTTTTACCCTTGGAATAGAAAGAAAGGGCACAAATTACACAGAAAAGGTTGAAGAAAATCACTTGGACACAATTACTGTTTGTGTGTTTTATTCCATTTATATGTACATTCATTTTACATGAATCAGATCACTTTGAGTTCATAAGTTGATGGTCTGTTTTGGAAACCACTGAACAGAGTAAGTAACATGTCCTCCTCCTGTTCTCTTACATGGATCTTACTTATGATGGTCATGTAGAATTTTGTGTTTAGATATGTCTTTGTTTCTCATACCATTTCCCCCTTCCCATCTTTATGGCAGTAGTCCTTCTGTGAACATTTTTTGAGGGGTGAGTCAACTCTTCCTTTTATTAAAAAAAAAAGTCTTAAGCTGGATTTCCGGAATTGGAATTCTCATTTTAGAAAGTGTGAGTATCTGTAAAGACTCGTCATTCAGAGGAAAGAGGTCTCGCTTAACCACTCCTGCGGGTGCCCATCCCATCAGTATCTGCAAGGCCTGCTCCTCCCATCAGTATCTGCAAGGCCTGCTCCTCCCATCAGTATCTGCAAGGCCTGCTCCTCCCATCAGTATCTGCAAGGCCTACTCCTTCGGCCTTGTCAGTGACTGCACAGCACACTGCGGTTTTCTTCGTGCTTTTTCATGTGGGTTAGCGTTTAGGCTGCTTCTAGTTTCCTGAGATTGTAGGTAAAGGTTTGGGAGATATTCCTTTGTCTGTGGCTTCTTCTGCCTCTGTCAGTTTCTTCCCTCAGTCTGTATTTCAAGGGTGAGGTCACAGGGCAAAGGATTTGAAGGTTTTAATAGCACACAGGTTGTGTGGTCTGGCTCCAGGGCGAGGCAGGAGGACCCACCCACTAGAGCTTGAGCAGGTCCTGTCGTGATTTCCTCATTGCTTGACCCCTGCTTTCCTGACTGTGACGGTGAAGGTATCCATGGCATGATTGATTTCCCAGCTGATTTTCCTTTTGGGAGCAGAGGTGTGGGAATCCCAAACGCATCCATTACCTGAACTTGGAACCGTGGACACTGGAGAGACGCATACATCCCTTCAGGGCCCTTTCAGAAGTCTGTGACCTGTGTCACTTTCCTCGATTTTTTTTTTTTTCCAAATGAGAATGGTGGGTAGAAACAGCTGGAGGAACAGGAGCACGGCAGCGTCTCTTAAAGCAATCACGCGCAAAGGAGAAAGCCACGTGCTTGTTTATTTTCTCTAAAGCCTCTTGAATGCAATCAAAGACCCAGGTTTTGTTGCCGAACTCAGATTTTTAGGGAGTAAGCAGCAAGGTATATTTGCAGGCCCATCTGCATCTTGGAGCCCGTGCCCCCGTGGAATGGCTCAGCGTCAGAGCCATTAGCCGTCAGTGCCAGATGTTCCCACAAAATGTGCACCAAACGCGGGCCTGGGTGGTTCATCAAGATGCGAGAAACAAACAGCTGTTCAGGGAAGAGGGAGCTGCTTGTGTCTGCAGCATCGCTTGAGCCCATCACTTTTCCCCATCAAAGCTCAGAAACAGGAGGAGATAAAAAATTACCCCAACCAATCAGTGTGATAGAACTCTCATTGAAAGGTTATGATAATTATCTACGGGGGAGGCAAATGTGTTTACCATTCATTAATGCTCTGCTTGCTGTCTTTTCTAATGAGAAGTAGGTAGAAACGTCTAGAGGAGTAAATAAAAATAAGAATGGCTTTGAGAGAGAACAGAAGAGCCCAGGAAAGGAGCCCGATAGAGAGAGAGAGATGACGCTACCAAGTGAACGTCGGGGCTTGTGTTACTTGAGAGAAGATGGTTGAAATGAAACAGCCAGACCTGGGTGATCCTAGGAGCTGGAGCCCTTTGCTCCTTGAACGCCACCCTGGCTTCTTCCTCTCTGCCTTGGGAGAGGCAGAGTTGGCAACCTGGTTCTTCGCAAAAAATAGTTTTTCAAACCTTGCCTTTCCGGTGCAGTTCACAAGGTGGCAATTTCCATGTCACTGAACATGAAGGCTGGATCTTAAATATAGCCAGCATGTGAATGCCCTGCAGGCAGTGACAGTGGCGGTGACATCACTGCTAAGCCACTTCTTGTTATTTTGGAGCCGGGGAAGGGAGCAGCAGGAAGCTCAGGGAGAGGAGATATTCTCGGCAGCGGCAGTAATGCACTTTGAGGAGAGGCAGCTGTCACGTCTACTGGCTCTGGAAGTTTGCAGAGTTTATTTGTTCCGCGAGCAAACAAAAGTTCACTGAGTTCATCCCAGGTGCCAAACGCAGACAAGGTACAGACCCGTGAGATGCTCACCTACTGTCACGCGGCTCACACCAAACAGCCGTCACAAACACGTTTTTATTTTAGGCAGAAGACCTGTTTCTTCAAGTGCAGTCTTTCTTGGAGGCTCCAGATGTAGCCTCCCTGAGAGCTGAGCTGCATGGGTAGGAGTGGAGGGTGGCTGGGTCCTGGAACACCACCTCCTGAGCCCCTAAACCCCGACATGAACCACACCTAAAAAGGCAGTTTAGAAATGATCAGCTTGTGTGGAACAGGTTTTCCTTCGAGTTCGTTTCCTTCGTTTCTGGTAACGTGGAATAAGGAGTTGTTAGGACTGAACGAAACCCAGAGGGTCCCTGTAGCTCCTCCCTGGTGAGGCTGTTTGCTTTCCCCGGGTGGTTTTGCCGGAAGTGGAGTTAACTGTGTCTTATGAGACATTCCTGTTTACCTCCTCCCTCAGTTGCTGGTCTGTCAAGTCTCACAGCTCAGTCCCATTTTTTTTTTGCTCTTTTCCTTTTTTCTGTAGCATCGATCATCTTCTTATATGTTACTGATTATAATCGGGTGTTACTGCCTCTTTCTCTTATGCTGTAAACCTCGTGGGGGCAGGGACCTTGTTCAATCTGTTCACAGGTGGGCCTGTCTTGTGGGCTTGTGCATTGCCTGGCACCAGCAGGGCTAGAAATTTGTCAGGTGAACAAATGAGTACTGTGTTGTTGCTCTGCTGTGTTTCTTAAGTTTCTAAGGTCCTCACGGTCTAAGACGGCTGCTAGAGCCCCAGCCATTACGTCCACATTCTAGGTAGCAGGAAGGGGGAAGCAGAGGAAGCGTAAAAAGAATATGTGCCAACTTTTTTGAGGAGGTTACCCGCCACTCACCCAAAATATTTTCTTTCACATTTCATTGGCTGTACTCTGTTAGGGATTTTGAGAAATGCGTGTGTGTGTGAGTGTGTGTTTAGTAGAACATATTATCACCCTAATTAAAACAAAAGGGGAGAACAGGTATTTTGGAAGATAAACAGTGGTCTGTGTTCCATGCGTTGGACATAGTAAACTCTCATAGAACTAAACTGAACATAGGAAAACCCACTTCTGTTGTTCCATGGAGTGATGAGGCAGCTTAAGTTCCGTTCTGTGGGCGTCAGTATGTCAGGTTGACCTCATGGTGAGTAACAAAACAGCTTTTGAGTTAGAAAGACCTTGGCTCAAACTCCTGTGTGAAGCTGTGCTACCTTTGACAAGTTACTTTACGTCTCTGAGCCTCAATTTAAAAAAAATGTGTGAGACGGGGCTAATATAGAACCTCTTCAAGGGTGAGGGTGAGGATTAAGTGAGGTAATGCAGGTAGAGAAACGTGGCCTGGTGTCCGAAGCCCGGAAAGTTAGTAAATGGAGGTTGTTATGTGTTATCACTGCCTTCAGGTATATTTTCTAGATGTCATCCACAGGTGACAGATGATTTCTGTGTTCCAGAAGGTCACAGAGGGCATTCTGGAAAGAGAGAACTGTTTGTGCAAAGGGAGAGAGGAAGGAAGCAGGGTAACATGCTGAGAAAGCTGCAGGTTGCTCTCGATGGCTGTGGCTCAGGATCCTGGAGTCCCTGGTATGTCTGGAAGGTGACTGAGGAAGGTTCTTGAAGGCAACTTGGGGACAGAGCCCAGAGGCCCTGCTGAGGCATTTGGACAGTGGGGAACTAATGAGCAAGGCTTTTAGGAAGGAGAGTAACGGATCAGATCTGATCTATGGACTGTCCACCCTCCAGGGCCCCACGGAGAACTGGATGGAAGAAGGGAGGGCAGAGTCTGGGCTGGAGATGCCCTGAGCTGTTCAGGCAAGAGATGACGCTGGTCACAACTAACCAGGGCCTGTGATTCTAGAGGGAAGATATGGTGGGCGAGAGCAAGGGAGCGTCTACACTGGCTAGCATGAGGCTACTTGTCCTTCTGGGGTCAGAGTCTGTTTTCCCAGTAGACTTGGTTACGTGTGGAGTGGAAGGACGATAAACAGGATGTCAGTGAAGTATTTTATACGCCCAGCATAGATTTCCAGGTAGAAGATCAGATCAACCCAGGTCCTTGCTGTGCTGTGCTATGCTTAGTTGCTTAATGGTATCGGACCTTTGCGACCCCATGGACTGTAGCCCACCAGGCTCCTCTGTCCATGGGGATTCTCCAGGCAAGAATACTGGAGAGGGTAGCCATTCCCTTCTCCAAGGGATCTTCCCAACCCAGGGATCAAACCCAGGTCTCCCTCATTGAAGGCGGACTCAGGGAAGCCCCACGTCCCTGCTAGCACCAGTATTTTCACTGTAGACATTTAGTTCTGAGCCTGTGCCTCTTTGTTAACCTGAGCCAAGCAGTGGCAGGTCTTTTGAAGAGCGAGTCAGCATCGAAGCTTTAAAAACCTGCACCCGGTGCCCAGGAACGACAGCTAATGAACTCATTATTGCCCATCAGTCACATCTTGCGATCGCCCGTGCGACCCTCCATCCCTGTGTTATTACTGTGGTCACACGGCCTCGACTTACAGGAAGGAAGTTGTCCCCTGGGTCACCCGTGGCGTCACAGCCTATGATTTCGGTTCATTTGTACAGATTGGGGCTAATTTGTTTAGGTTCTTTTATCTGAAACAGAAATTGCTCAGCAGAGACAAGAGATGTGGCATTTAACAAACATATGTGCTGGGATGGGGAGTGCGAGGTGGAATGTGACCTGGGCTTTCCTCCAGGTTCACTGCTGATAGAGGTGACCTTGGCTTTCAGAAGACCTTAGCCAGGTCAAGATGCCTTTTCTCCCTCTGCCATGTGACCATAGAGAGGAACTTGTAATTGTTCTTGTTCAATCGCCAAGTCATGTCCATCTCTTTGCCACCCCGTAGACTGCAGCACGCCAGGCTTCCCTGTCCTTCACCATTTCCTGGAGCTTACTTAAACTCATCCGTCACGTCAGTGATGCCATCTAACCATCTCATCCTCTGTTGCCCCTTCTCCTCTCACCTACAGTCCTTCCCAGCATCAGGGTCTTTTCTAATGAGTTGGCTTTTCGCATCAGGTGGCCAAAGTATTGGAGCTTCAGCATCAGTCCTTCCAATGCATATTCATGGTTAGTTTCCTTAGGATTGACTGGTTTGATCTCCTTGCTGTCCTAGGGACTCTCAAGTGTTTGCTTATGTTACTCATTTAACTTTTTTAAAAATACATCTTTCAAATACATACTAAAGTAGATGGAGGAGCATAACAAACCCCTGTGCACTTGTCACCCAGCCTCGCAGTGATCCGTATTGTATCACTCTTGTTTTCATCCCATTCCACTCTCTACTTTTTTTTTTTTTAAAAGAAAATATTTGTTTATTTGGCAGCTCTGGGTCTTAGTTGCAGCACATGACCCACAGCTCTGAGGAACAGAGGCTGCCTGTTAATGATGAGAAAATTGTCTTTACATTTTTTGGTCTAATTTTAATACACTTTATAAAGGTTACCTTCCATTTACAGTTATTATGAAATACTGGCTGTATTCCCCGTGTTGTAAGTGCATCCTTGAGCCTGTCTTACACCCATGACTTTGTACCTCCGACTCCTCCTCTGCCCGCTCCCCGCCTCCCTACTGGTTAAGCACTAGTTCTCTGTGAGTCTGCTGCTTTTATGGCAAAACGTATTGTACCCGCTAGCTTGTAAGTGTTTTCTCGCACCAGGGCTTGTTCTGTCTCATGTATATCCGCTCAGTTAATTCGCATAGCACTCCCGCCTGAGCGCTGAGGTCTCCTCATGACAGATGAAGCAGCTTGAGGTCCCGGGACTGGGACTTGAGCTTCTGTCTGCCTCCAGACCCTGTTGTCAGCCCCCCTGGACAGCCACTCTTATATATATTAAAAAAAAAAAAAAAGTTTATTTACTGGCTGTGCTGGGTCTTCTGTGTGGGCGTTTCCCTGGTTGTGGCGTGCAGGGGCTACTGTCTGGCTGGGGTGCGCAGGCTTCTCATTGTGGTGGCTTCTCGTTGCGGAGCAGGGTCTCTAGAGTGTGTGGGCCTCAGGGGCTGCAGTTCCCAGGCCCCAGAGCACAGGCTCAGTGCTTGTGGTGCACGGGCTTAGTTGCTCCCCTGCTTGTGAATCTTCCTGGACTGGGGATCGAACCTGTGTCTGCTGCGTTGGCAGGCAGATTCTATACCTCTGAGCCACCAGGGAAGCCTAACAGCTACTCCTGATGGTCATCAGATGGTTTCTGTCCTGTGTGATTGTGACTTGCGCAAGAACTCTCTCTTGTTCTGTCTCGCTGTAGGGTTTTCTGGTCCCCGCCCTGGCTGCTTTTAGTCAGCGAGGCTGACAGTTTAAAAAGGGGCTGAGTCCTTCATTTTTGGCTGCCTGGAGGGACATTTCATCTTCCAGAATTGTCTGATTCTGAACGCTCCATCTTGCTCCCCGTCTAAACTTCTCGGCCAGGCTCATCTTAGGTTGTAACACATGCCGAAAATGCCCTACATTTTGCCTTTCCTCCAAATCTTTACGGTGAAAGCAGCTTCTTCAGGATGTTTTGTGTGGCAAGACATTGTGACAGGAAGACAAATTGTAGAGCTTTAAATCGAAGAAAAACAGAAGGCTATTTGTCTGATGCGTTCCAGTTCTGTTTTTCTCCCTTCCTCGAGTTTGAATCATGGAGACAATTTCCTTTCGCGTTGAAGGTTAAACTGCTGGGAGGTGGTTTCTCAGGGAAGTTGTGTTAAAGCATTAAGAACAATTGGATGTAAAGTCCTTTACTTTTTCTGCAGATTTTGACATGGAAATCATTGAAAGTGTGGCTGTTTTTTACTGTTTCTTCAAAGAATTCTAAAAGCCCTGGAATGAAATGTATTTTAGGGAATGTCGGGCTGCAGGCTTAACCGTAGTTACCCAGAGAGAGAAAACACATTCTTAATTTTGGAGGTTGAAGCTAAATCCCTAGGCCTGAGTGGTCTTGGTAGGGCAGGCTGTCCCCTCCTCTTGGAGGCCCCTGCCATGGAGTAGGCTGTTCTTTTCTTCCTGGTCTCACTCTGGTTCATAATTATGTATGTGTGTGCATCTGTGATTAGAGTCTGTCTCCTCTGCGAGAGACTTGAGACTCGGGGATGGGGCATGGAGGGGATCTTGGCTTTTGCTCTCATCTCTGGCTCTTCATTCCGAGGTCTGAATCTAACACACAGGGGATGCTTGGTATCTTTGAAATTTGAGGAATGAGTGAATCTTAAGTCAGGCTTTCCTTCTTGCTCTCCACGCCCGGCCGTCCCACCTGCGCTTCTTTCTGCTAGGTGCCCTCCTGCTGGCATTTCACTTGTCCACTTCCTGTTGGTGCTGGCTGACTCTCCTTTCCCCAACCCCAGGCTCCTCTGGTGTTTGTTGCCAGGGTGGTGATCCGAGGAGAAAACCCCAGCCCACAGGAAATGGATTTGGTTGGGAGGTTTGTGACGGTGTAATTAGGTCGTTGTGTGTGCTTGGAAATATTCTGAGTATGATGTTGGTAGAAAAGCATTGTATTAATTCAGGAAACTCAGAACACGTACAATTCAGCAAGCCTTTGGGAACACCAGCGAATATTGAGAAATGAGATGCTGAATGTTTATCTTCTTGAGAACCCATGGGTGGAGTGAGCCAGGGATATAGTCATTAGCAAGTGGAGGAAAGGGACTGGCTTGGGTGGAAGGACCCAGACCCCTCCATGGCCTGGTAGAGGCCCAGTCCTCAGTGAGAGGCAGTCTCGAGGAGTTTGAGTAGAGGTTGGTGCCATGTGCTTCGGTGGAAAATGAAAGGGCAGACTGAGCTGGGTGGCTTCGAGCACCTTGGTCCTGAAACTGTCTCTAGTTTATCCTCCTGGAGCGGCCACACCAGCCAACAGGCCCAGCGATATGCCCTGGACAGCCAGGCTGACCTGGGCGGAGTCCTGACCCCTTGCTTCCTGCTGTGTGACGCTGGGCATGTCTGAGCCTGTGTGTGAAGTGGGGGTGTGAGGACGAAATGCAGCCCGAAGCCCCGTGCTCGGACCTGGTTGTTGAGCACTAAGTGTAGAGCCTGCCCCGCGTTTCCCAGTTCAGGCCCAATTGGAAGCAAAATCTTGGTCCGTGGGGGTCAGTTGTTTCTCTAATGGTGGATTCAGGTGGATTCAGGATGGGATTTGCACACACTTGCTGTTGGTTTTAGTTCAGTCCTCTTGTCAGGAACACTCTGAAATTAATATGGTGTGGGTGTTTGTAGAAAGCACGTCTTGTTCATTATCTTAGCAATTAGCCCAAACGGAGCTTCCAAGTGACCCCAGCCGAGGATACCAGCCTGGCAAAGGCTTTTGGCTCCGGCAGTGGCTGGTTCTTCTACAGGGCGTGATGATTCCCGCCAAATTAATCCCCAGCTTTGCCTAATCCTCATTGCCAACAGAGCCTGCAGAGTACTCCAGGGAGTTGGCTGCGTGCCCCACTCCAGCATTCTCTCAGAGCTGATGGCTCAGAAATCCATGTGTTTGGCCATGTCTCTGAACAGAGATGGGGTCTGAATCCTGGTAATCAGAGAGCCCAGCAGTGAGCAGAGATAGGAGGATCTGAGAACTCTCACCATTTCAGTTGATAGACTTTGGCTTCAGATGTCCTGGACTGAGCTTTTTCCTGCAAAGATGGTAAAATTTCACCAGCTATGCTGATGACATTTGAGGCCCCCTTCAATTGGAAGCAAAATCTTGGTCCGTGGGGGTCAGTTGTTTCTCTAATGGTGGATTCAGGTGGATTCAGGATGGGATTTGCACACACTTGCTGTTGGTTTTAGTTCAGTCCTCTTGTCAGGAACACTCTGAAATTAATATGGTGTGGGTGTTTGTAGAAAGCACGTCTTGTTCATTATCTTAGCAATTAGCCCAAACGGAGCTTCCAAGTGACCCCAGCCGAGGATACCAGCCTGGCAAAGGCTTTTGGCTCCGGCAGTGGCTGGTTCTTCTACAGGGCGTGATGATTCCCGCCAAATTAATCCCCAGCTTTGCCTAATCCTCATTGCCAACAGAGCCTGCAGAGTACTCCAGGGAGTTGGCTGCGTGCCCCACTCCAGCATTCTCTCAGAGCTGATGGCTCAGAAATCCATGTGTTTGGCCATGTCTCTGAACAGAGATGGGGTCTGAATCCTGGTAATCAGAGAGCCCAGCAGTGAGCAGAGATAGGAGGATCTGAGAACTCTCACCATTTCAGTTGATAGACTTTGGCTTCAGATGTCCTGGACTGAGCTTTTTCCTGCAAAGATGGTAAAATTTCACCAGCTATGCTGATGACATTTAGGCCCCCTAGACGGAGAAGGCGATGGCACCTCACTCCAGTACTCCTGCCTGGAAAATCCCATGGACGGAGGAGCCTGGAAAGCTGCAGGTCGCTGAGGGTCGGACACGACTGAGCGACTTCACTTTCACTTTCATGCATTGGAGAAGGAAATGGCAACCCACTCCAGTGTTCTTGCCTGGAGAATCCCAGGGACGGGGGAGCCTGGAGGGCTGCCGTCTATGGGGTCACACAGAGTTGGACGCGACTGAAGTGACTTAGCAGCAGCAGCAGACTACATCTGCTTGGAGACGGAGCACTGTATTAATTAGGAGTTTATCTCACCAGTGGGAGGAGAATAGAAATCTCTACTGACTTAAGAAAACTCACACCTGGTGGGTACAGGGTTCATGCCCCTGATTAACCTCCCTAGGAGGGAGGGAAATCAGGGGCATTTGCTAAAGTGTTGCATCCTATGCACATGGCAGACCCTGTAATTAATCACTGCTCTCTGCTGTAGCCCCATCTAAGGTCCCTGATAGCTAAGTGCCCCAGTATTTCGGGTCCCTAGCATCTAAGTGCATCAGTATCTAAAGTCCCAGGCGTCTAAAGAGTCCAAGTATCTAGAGTCCCTGGCATCTAAGTGTTCCAGTATCTAAGGTCCCTAGCATCCAGTGCCTCAGTATCCAGGGTCCCTAGCATCTAAGTGCGTCAGTATTGAGGGTCCTTAGCATCTAAGTTCCCCAGTATCCTATACCCCTAGGGTCTAAATATACTACTCCGAGGCTCCTAGCATCTAAGTGCTGAAGTGGCTGGGTCTCAATCATCTCTGCACCAGGATATAAAGACTCTAGTATATGAGTCCCGGGATCTAGGGTCCGGTCCCTGGCATCTTAGGGTCCTTAGCAACTAAGTGCCCTGGTATCTAGGGTCTCTAGCATCAAAGTTCTGAATGATATAGGGTCACAGCATCTCAGTGCCCCAGTATCTAGGCTCCTTAGCATCTCAGTGCTCAAGTATCTAGGGTCCTTACGTCTAGTGCCCTGTATCTGGGGTCCTTAGCATCTCAGGGTCCCGGTATCCATGGTCCCGTATCCATCTAAGTGCCCCAGTGTGTAGGGTCCTTACATCTAAGTGTCCCTGTATCTAGAGCCCTTAGCATCTAAGTGCATCAGTGTCTAGGGCTTTAGCATGTCAGGGCCCCAATACCTAGGGTTTCTACTATCTAAGTGCCCTGTATTATCTGAGGTCCTTAGCATCTATGTGCCTTAGCATCTTGGGTCTCTAGCATCTTAGTACCTGAGTATCTAGGTAGTCACTTCTGGTCAGAGTTGTTTTTTCAGTGAAAAACCTATTCTTTGCCTTTCCTATTTCTGTGAACCCTAATAAGGACGCTATGGAAAGGGCAGGTTAGACATCTCAAATAACGTGGTTTGAAGACCTCGGAGGATGGCAGGCTCCACCATAGCCAGGAGGAGCAGCAAGCCCATGCTCACGGGCAGGTGTGGTGATGATGCCAGTGAAGCTGAGTGTCCGTGGTCTGTCCTGTTCCTGGTCCTGCTGGACCCCCAGAACTCCCTCCACGCCACTTTCTCTCCGTATCTGTGCTGCAGGTGGGCATCGTAGGAGTAAATGTCAAGCTGTAAAGTGAAGAAGCCCTTGTCTGCATGGAGAATGCTGGGGCTGTGTGTAATTTGGACCCGCAGTCTTAGTCCTCTAAGCTGACCACCTGGGTGACGTAGCAAGGGTGACTGTGCTCTTCTGGCAGCTCACGAGCTTTGAAAGGTCACAGCCAGAAAGATGGTCTGAACGCAGTGGTGAATTCTGTGGTGCTGTTGTCTGGCTGCGTGCAGGAGTGCTGGCCAGAATAGACAGATTTGCTGGGATGCAAAGGTGACTGGCCGTCAGCCCAGGGGTGGGCTGGAGGCAGCTAAGAAGGACTTTCTGATTGATATGGGTTTCTTTAGGGGTGGTGAAAGTGCTCTGGAATTAGTGCTAATTATTGTAGAACCCTGGGAATATACCGAGGTCGATTGAATTGTGCATTTTAAATGAGTGAATCGTGATTATGTATATCTCAATAAAAGTAGAAAGCAGTACATGTGGATTTTAAGCTAAACAAAATCGTATGTTCATAACAGCTGTCATTAGTCAAAGACTGGAAAACTAACTGGGCGCAAGTGTCAGTACCATTCTCTGTTTGTTGATGACTTTGGAATGTCAGCATGAGGATGATGGTGACTTTCCCTTTTGGGTCCAAAGCAGTAGAGACTTGCTTGCTTTCATCTCTGGCCCTGTGTTATGAGCACCTCATATGTGCATGCTTTTAAGATATGCAGTCATTTTTTTTTTCCTGGTTTTCCTAATTCCACTCAGAGATGCTGATATGATTAACCTCACTGATGGCCCTTAAAGTGACACTGACCTCTTTTCTGACCTTCAGATGTACAGATATGCATGTACCTTGCTCTGTGCCCCAGGAAGTGCACCTTGATGGATGGGCTGGGTCACTGGGCTCCGCCGCCCCCAGCTTCCGGTGGGGCTTGGCCCCTTTTGATCCAGTGGTAAGTGCAGGCAGGAGGAAGGCAAAGTCGGAGCATTCCTCCTCCAGCCCCTACCTGCTAGGTTGTGGGTTGTGTTCTCGTCCTGGGGGCCATGCTCCTCATCTGTCCACCTATGTCCCAGTGGGTCTGGGAACCGCTTCCTCCCTCCCCCTCCAGGCCTGGAGGATTCTGGGTGGGGGGTTGGTTTCCACCATCAGCAGCCTCTGTGTCCCTCCCCATTCCTTCTTGGTTTCCCTTTGCCTCCTCTTCCCCTTGGTAGAGAGCCTCTTCATTCAGCCCCATGACCTCTGGCTTCGTGCCATGTGTTTCCTGCTGGGCTATGACTGAAGCGCCAGGCCTGGTCTAGCTTCATGACTTTGCATTTGGTTATTCCCCCTCCAAGAAACACTCTTTCCCCAGGTCTTGGCCTGGATGGGTCCTTCCCAGACTTAGCACCGCTGTCACTGCTTGAGGGGCCTTGGCTGTCTGCCCTCTAAGTCACTCTATCCCAGTCTCAAGGCTTTCTTTCTTCATAGTACTTTGACTTTAAATCATCTTTGACATAGTTGACTGGCTTGTCTTGTCCAGGGCGTCCTCCTAAGTTGACCAGGAGTCAGCAGACATTTTCTGTAAAGGGCCAGAGCATAAATAGTTTTGTCTTTGCAGGCCATAGGGTCTCTGTTGCAGCCGCTGAAATCTGCTTTTATAGTAGGAAGGTGGTCACAGATAAGACATGAATGAATGCGTGTGTCTATGTTCCAATAGGTTTATTTACAAAAACAGTGGAGCAGAAATTGGTGGTGGTGGTTGTTCAGTCTCTAAGTCGTGTCTGACCCTTTGTGACCCCATGGACTGCAGCACGCCAGGCATCCCTGTCCTTCCTTATCTCCTGGAGTTTGTTCAGACTCATGTCCCTTGAGTCAGTGATGCCATCTAATCTCATCCTCTGTCACCCCTTCTCCTCTTGCCTTCAGTCTTTCCCAGCATCAGGGTCTTTTCCAATGAGTTGGCTCTTCACATCAGGTGACCAAAGTATTGGAGCTTCAGCATCAGTCCTTCCAATGAGTGTTCAGGGTTGATTTCCTTTAGGATTGACTGGTTTGGTCTCCTTGCTGTCCAAGGGACTCTCAAGATTTGTGGTAGGTAAATTTTATCTCAGTAAAGCTATTAAAGCAACAAAATAGGCAGCGCAATGTATTTGGCCTGTGGGTCGTAGTTTGAGAACCCTGAACTAGACTGAGAACTCCGTGAGCATTAAGACCTTCCTGTCTTACTCATTTTGGCCCCCAGATTTGGATGGGGCCTGTGCCATAGCAGGCGGGTAGGACATGGTCCCTGAACGCACACATAGTGAACGCCCCTGTGTAGGTCGTGTTGAGCAGTGGCAACAGTGGAAAAACAAGACAAAACCCCTTTAACCTTGCTGCCCTGGAGGACATGCAAGCATGGGTTCATTGTACAGCACAGCTGGTGGTCCCGATGAAGGGGAAAGTGCCTTGTGGGGGCTCACAGCTGACTCGGCTCACCTGCTGGGAAGATCGGGAACTGGCCTTTAAGGGGAGCACCCTGAGCTGCATCGGGTTTAGGCAGGTGGACGGGGGAGGATATTAGGAAGGCAGGCTTTTCGAGAAGGGTGGGAGAAGTATGGTATGTTTGAGGGACTGGACTCTGCAAACCCAGGGCAACACAGGATCCAGAGGAACATTCTGGACAGGGGCCAGATCCTGGAGAGTCCTGTGTGCTGTGTGGCACTTGGTGACCAGTGTCCTGGCCTGCAGGAGGCTGAGCTGAAGAATTGTCAGCTGACACGTTGTCGTCACGGGTGGTACAGAGGCTGGGCTGGGGGTGCAGGTGGCAGCAAAAGACAGGTTGTCTAGAGTCTCCTTGTCTACAGGCAGGTCTTGGTCTGCGGTGGGGTCTTGAGAGGATATATAGTTCTTCAGGCTGTATTTTACCTTCAGCCAGGACCATGGACTGTTTCCTGCCTTGAACTTGGTGTGGGTGCGAATGGAAGGCAGGCTGATGGATGGCACTGCTGTTGGTACAGGAGGATGAGGGGGTGATGACAAGGAGGGTTCGTGTCTCCACTTTTTAGCAGGGTTGGGTGCGGAGGAGAGACAGTCACAAGTACTGTCGACTCTTGAACAACTCGGGTTTGAACCACATGGGTATCTTTCTGTAGTAAATACTACGGTACTGCGTGGTCCCTGATTGGTGGACTCGGTAGATGTGAGGACTGTACCAGCTTGCATATGTCAAGTTGTATGCAAATTAACCATTGCGTTGGTCAAGGGTCAACTGTAACTGAAAATTTTCTGAGAGTATGAGTACTGAGAAGACGGTAAAAAGTGGTGGATGTGAAGCAGGTGGGGGGACGTATGGGGGCAGCTGTTTCCCTAGTTGTTGCTTAGTCGTGTCTGACTCTTTGTGACCCCATGGACTGCAGCACGCCAGGCTTCCAGCTGTCCTTCACTGTCTCCTGCAGTTTTCTCAGTCTTGTCCATTGAGTTGGTGATGCCATCCAACCATCTTACACTCTGTCACTCTCTTCTCCTCCTGCCCTCAATCTTTCCCAGCATCAGGGTCTTTCCAATGAGTCAGTTCTTTGCATCAGGTGGCCAAAGGATTGGAGCTTCAGCATCAGTCCTTCCAATGAATATTCAGGCCTGATTTCCTTGAGGATTGACTGGTTTCATCTCCTTGCAGTCCAAGGAACTCTGAAGAGTCTTCACCAGCACCACTTGGTGAGGGGTCAGGGATGGAAGAGTTTGGATTGGAAAGTTGAGAAGGCACCAAATCTCCCATGATTGGGGCCAGATTGATCCAGATAGAGGGAATGCCCTGAGGTGACGATGAGTGTGGGGTGTGTAAGGGTTGCAGAGAAGGCCAGTGTGACCAGTGCAGAACCCTCGAAGGGGAATGAGATACAGAATTAGCCTGGTGATACTCCAGGAGCCCCATCATGCAGGCAGCCCTAAGAAGTCTGGGAAACAGAGTTTCCAGTTAATTGAGATTTCTAGTGAATAGGATACTAGCTAGCTGTGCCCCTTTAAGAGCGCTGGTACCCTAGTGAATTGAGCTGCTTCCCAGGTGGCGCTAGTGTGTAGAGTCTGTCTGCCAATGCAGGAGACCTGGGCTCAATCCCTGGGTTGGAAACATCTCTTGGAGAAAGAAATGCAACCCACTCCAGTATTCTTGCCAGGAGAATCCCACGGACAGAGGAGCCTGGTGGGCTGTAGTCTATGGGATCACAGAGTCGCACACGACTTGGCATCTGAACAACAACAAACATAGTGATTAGTTATGTAGTGGGAGTTTATAAGACACACTTGGGAATCCTTGATAGCGCAGGTTCGAGGCTTTCAGAAGTCGAGTTGTTGCATTGTTCCTTCTGGCCCAGTGTTACAACTTTGAGATTTAGTACTGTTTACGAGTGTGTTCCTTTTCAGTTGTTAATATTTTTTTTAAAAAAAACTTCTCACTTTGAAATGGGCTGGCATTCGAAAGCTGTGTGAGCAGTCTGAGCATTTGGCTTGTTTTTAATCCTGGAATTTTCTTATTTTGGGCAGTGAAATTCACATGGAGTGTGTTTATTCATGCTTCCTTGACTCCTTCTCCCACGACTGTTCTTGAATTTGCATTGCCACTGTATGAATGAGTCAAGAATCTGTCAGGTTTAGTCTTTTGAGGAACAGATAGGGAGAGCTGATCAGAACTTTCCAAGCGGCGTTGAGTTCAGTTCAGTCACTCAGTCGTGTCCGACTCTTTGCGACCCCATGAATCGCAGCACACCAGGCCTCCCTGTCCATCACCAACTCCTGGAGTTCACTCAGACTCATGCCTGTCGAGTCAGTGATGCCATCCAGCCATCTCATCCTCGGTCGTCCCCTTCTCCTCCTGCCCCCAATCCCTCCCAGCATCAGAGTCTTTTCCAATGAGTCAACTCTTCGCATGAGGTGGCCAAAGTACTGGAGCTTCAGCTTTAGCATCATTCCTTCCAAAGAGATCCCAGGGCTGATGTCCTTCAGAATGGACTGGTTGGATCTCCTTGCAGTCCAAGGGACTCTGAAGAGTCTTCCCAACACCACAGTTCAAAAGCATCAATTCTTCTGTGCTCAGCCTTCTTCACAGTCCAACTCTCACATCCATACATGACCACAGGAAAAACCATAGCCTTGACTAGATGGACCTTAGAGGCATTAGCTTCTTATTAAGTGGAAAATACATGGTTTTACACAGAAGCGAGTTTAAATAGACTAGGCCCGTGCTTTTGCTTTGGAGTCATCATCACTCAGCCTGCCTTGCAAAATGTGCTTTTTCTGGGTAATTGTCCTAAAGCATAGAGTAGGTTGAATGACACTCACCTGCAAACATCTTTTTCCTATCACACCGTGCTTTCTAGTTATCAGATGGTGTGATAGGACTTGTCAAGCCATTCAGCTTTTAGTGGCATGGAAAGTGGCTCTGTCATTTTTTTTGTCTCAGGTCAACTTGCTTATGCTTAAGAAACAGCAAGAATAATCTGTGCAGTCAAAATTGTCGATCCTTTCATTTCTCAATGCTTATTCAGCTGAACATTTTTTTATAAGCCTACTTTATAGTCCTGGTTTTATCATTCAAATATTAAAAATAACTTTGATTCCCTGAGCACTTTTGGAGAGCATGTGTATCCTTTAGGGCTCTTGGTGATAAGTGTCAGAAAATCCAGTGCAAATTGACAGAAGCAGAAAGGTGAATCAGGAGCTCCCATGAGCCAGTTAGGTTTGGCTTCAGGCACAGCTGGATCCAGGGTCCATTTCTGTTCTGTCTGTCTGGGCCTCCTTTATAGAGAGTTTCCGCTTTCCGTGCTTTCCAAGTATGAGATAGCCACAGCGGCTCCAAACCTCCTGTCTTTTCAGTGTTAATGTCCAATGGGCAAGACAGAGTTTCTGGCCTCGGAGCAGTCAAAGAGGAGACTCAGGCTTGACTCTCTCTGGCTCATATTGGGCCCAAACATATGTCCATCTCTGAGTCGGTCCCTGTTGCTGGGAAGAGGGAAGGCCAGATTAGCTTGCCCTGAATTCTGCACCCACCCTCGGAGGTGAGGTAGGTGGAGGGATCTACTCCCAGGTGGGCGTCCTGGGGGAAAACCAGGTATGCAGTTGATGTTCCTGCCTGCTGCCCCCTGAGCTGGGTCCTGTCTGTGTGTATCCCCCCGGTACCCCACGGGAGCCCAGTGCAGCGCCTCCCCTGTACTGGTTAGATTCAGAAATGTCCTCAGAATCTGACTACCTGTCCCTGAGAAGCTGCAGGTGAGCCAGAGTGCAGGCTGGCCAGAGAGGGCGCTGCGGGGCAGGGCTGTGTTCCCAAGTTTGCAGACAAGGATGGTTTCTCTCGTTACACAGATGAATATTTTTATTTCCCTAATTACCTTTATTTGGCTAAGTTTTAGAAAATAGAATATAACCCGTCAAATCTGTGAGTTTTCTTATTCCACTGTTTGGGACAAGGTGATGTAAGAAGGTGGGTCAATTAAAACAATATCACAGAAACATTAGCATGGGTTCCGTTGCTGTGGTTCAGTCACCCAGTCATGTCTGATTCTTCGTGGCCCGGTGGACGGCAGCACGCCGGGCCGCCCTGCAGTATGAAGCTTGAGAGAGACTGCCGTGCGTGAGGCCTGGCGCAGGGACAGGTCAGGGGGTGGGTTTTGAGGCAGAGTGTCCCGAGCCCCCCGGCTCTGCGCACATGGGTTGTGTGACCTTGGACTTCTTGCCTCTTCTCTCTGGGCCAGTCCCCCTGCGAAGTGGGGCTTCCTTGGAGAGGGGTTGGGAGGATTATATGAAGTGCTTAGGATAGTGCTGACCACGTGGTGCAAGTTTAGTCTGTATTGGGTATCAGGAGTCGTAGTACTCATAGTACCAGTACTACTGCTAGTAGTATTAGAGACGTGCCTCAGGGTGAAACGTGTGGTTTGGAGGGTCAGTGAAGTGGGTGCATTAGTTCATTACAGAGGTGTGTTTACTGAGCCTCTGCCCTGTGCCGGCTGTGGGGGTGAGCAGGTAGGGCTCCAGCGCCTGCGGTCGAGGAGGGGCCTCGTTTTGGTCGACCCGATTGTGTCCTTTGGGTCATTTCATCATCGCATCCTTTCACCACCTACCTCTCAGGTGCTGCTCTTTGTTGGCGGAGCAGGTAGGGGGAAAACTATAAATCCACAGCTCCTAGAAAGTAGGAAAAACCTGTGTGTCTTTCCTCCCTTTGAGGTTCTCTGTTTAAGAACTGCCACCAGCCGCTTCACACATTAGAGAGTGTGTGCGTGTGTTTAAAATCAGTGGAACATGATACACTTTTAAAAAAATGATTGCAGAGAATCCCTGGTCTAACCTAATGCTGTGAATTTAATAACTGTAATTACTGGTCTGCTTGGACTGTTTATGTTAATTTTGCAAAACAGTATAGAGGAGTCTGCCAGCGGTCAGTGAAGGTGGTCAGCCAGGGACATTCTATCTCGACTCCCTACATGGCTCGTTAGGTCGATGCCTGTCTCTTTTGCAGCCAGAGGAATGTTCGACTTTATGAGAGACCCTGTAATAAAGTCTTAGCTTTGCTGGCTGAACCAGGAAGACTGACTTCCTGGCCAGCTCTCAGCAGGTGAGGTCCTTGTCCTCATTTGGAAATGGAAGTGCTGTGTCATTTTTCCCCTGCCTCTTGAGGAGTCTGAGTTCAGTGACCCATGACTGTACCAGGTGGTTGGCTGACTCAGAGCTGGAGTCACCCAGTGGTCTTGGTCTGAGCTGTGCCAGGGAAGCAGGTGGGTCAGCTGAGAGAGGTGACCGGCAGGCCACCTGTCTGGCCATCCAGACTGGCCAGACAATCACCTCTCTTAGCTGACCCGCCTGGAGCCTCTGTGTGCCCCAGAAGAGTGCTTGAAATCTCTCATAGCTCACCTGTCAGGATTGGCTTCATCCACCTCCTCCTCAGTAATATGGTCATTAATATTAATATGGTCTTGGCAGCCACCGCTGACCAAGTGCCTAGGGTTGGGAGATCCAGTCATTGATTCTCTTATCACCACTATCATTAACTATGGCCTTAATGATTATGACAGCTCACATACACTGAGTGCTTACTTTGTTCCAGCCATTGTTTTGCTGTTGTTCAGTTGCTCAGCCGTGTCCGACTCTTTGTGAGCCCACGGTCTGCAGCACAGCAGGCTTCCCTGTCCATCACCAACTCTCGAAGTTTGCTCAAACTTAACGTCTGTTGAGTCCGTGATGCCATCCAACCGTCTCATTCTCTGTTGCCCCTTCTCCTCCTGCCCTCAATTTTTTCAGCATCAGGGTTTTTTCCAGTGAGTCATCTCTTTGCATCAGGTGGCCAAGGTATTGGAGCTTCAGCTTCAGCATCAGTCCTTCCAATGAATAGTCAGGGTTGATTTACTTTCGGATTGACTAGTTTGAGCTCCTTGCTGTCTAAGGGACTCTCAAGAGTCTTCTCCAGTGTCACAGTTTGAAAGCATCAGTTTCTCAGTGCTCAGCTGTCTTTATGGCCATTGTTTAATCTTCCCAAAGCCCTGATTTGACACATGAGACCTTGGCACAAAGAGGTTAGGCCATTTGTCCAAGGTACCCTTGCAGGGGAGCAACCTGGCCAGGATTCAAATTCACATAGTGTGACTCTAGAGCTTAAGTTGTCAACTGTGGCCTGTGGGCCCACCATCATTTTTGTAAATCATGTGTTTCCTGTAACTCAGCTGTGGCCACCCGTTTACCCACTCATTTACAAATTGTCTCTGGTGGTTTTTGCATTACAGCAGCAGAGTTGAGTGGTCTGGCCCTTTTCTGAAAATGTTTGCCAGCGCCTGCTCTGAGCCCAAGCTCTCAGCCGCTAAGCCTCGCTGAAACTCACAAAGAAAACTAAAAGCACAGAGTCCACACCACGTGCCAGGCACTGGGAGACAGTGATGAATCAGTGGACATGTGTCACCTTCTGGTGGGGGGCAGGTGGTAGCTAGGTGCTTACCTTATTAGTAAATGTGTGTTTATAAACAGAACTATCTGAAAGGAAAGCGTAGGCTGTGTGAAAGCAGGAAAGAGGCTCTCAGTGCTGGAACACACGTGGTGGAGGGCGGGGGTCAAGGAAGATTCTCTCGTGGAATCTTCAAGCTGGTAAAGTTTGAGGGAGGAACCCCAAGGAGAAACAGCAGGATGTGCAGAGGCCCGGGGGTATGCAGCCGGGTGTAGGAGAGAACCCTGCTTTGGAAGGTCTCCTTCCACACGAGGAGACCCAGGCTCAGAAGCTGAAGGGATCCTGCCTGCTCCAGGTCACACGGCGAGGTGAAAAGTCATGCAGAGAACCGAACCCACCTTTGATTCTCCACCCGCATTGCTCCTTCCCGCTTGCAGTGTCCGTCTCCTTACGTGCAGTGTCCCAGCTGGAACCATCTTCTCATAATGGGACAGGCTCCTGGGGCCCCGGGGTGCAGCTTGGACCTGGGCAGACAGTAGCACTGATGAGCCTGGGCCACGAGAACCTGGGGTGCCTTTGGAGCCTGCCCTACTTTGCCTTCCTGGTTTCCTCCTTGAGAGCTACTTCTTTTCATCCCTCATCACAGGGACGCAATTGGAGTACCTTCCCGAGTTCCCTTTGCTGCTTGAATGTTTTAATGATAACATCTTGAGTTATTATTAGGTGGTTACATAAATTGCCATCCGTTCACTTTGGTAGTGTGCCCTCTGAAGTATCCTTTAGAGGATAAAAGAAAGTCATAGGAGGAAGGTGTGAGTAAAAGTTGACTTGCATTCCCCTTGCCCCGGATCATCTCCATAACGGGCTGAGTGGTTGGCACCTGGGGGTCCGGTGGGGAGGAGGCTGTCCCACTTCTGAACAGGACCCTCGGGGAGGACAGTCCTACGATAGGGTTTCCCTCCCGAAGATCATGGCCATAACTGAAGGATGGCTTTGGAGGTGACCTCAGAACTTCACCTCAGCGCATGCTAAGGACACGCTTGATAAAACAGTGTGTGTACGAGGGGGAGGGGGGTTCGCTAAACATGTTCCCAGGATATTAGTTGTGGTGTTGTTTCTTAGTCGCTCAGTCGTGTCCGACTCTTTGCCACCTCATGGACTGCATGCCAGGCTTCCCTGTCCTTCACTGTCTCCCAGAGCTTGCTCAAACTCATGTCCATCGAGTCGATGATGCCATCTAACCATCTCATCCTTTGTTGTCCTTCTCTTCTCCTGCATTCAACGTTTCCCAGCATCAGGGTCTTTTCCAGTGAGTCGATTCTTCGCCTCAGGTGACCAAAGTATTAGAGCTTCAGCTTTAGCATCAGTCCTTCCAATGAGTATTCAGGGTTGATTTTCTTTAAGATTGACTGGTTTGATCTCCTTACTGTCCAGAGGGCTCTCAGGAGTCTTCTCCAACACCTCAATTCTTTGGTGCTCAGCCTTCTTTATAGTCCAACTCTCAAATCCATACATGACTGCTGGAAAAACGATAGCTTTGACTACACGGACCTTTGTCAGCAAAGTAACGGTATTCATTTTTAAAATATGTGAGTGTCCCTTGCACACGGGCACTGGAAAAAAACAGAAAAGATGATAGAGGTTTGGGCCCGTGTGTACTTGTGTGCAGGTACGTGCTTGTGTGTGAGTGTGTCCTTGTGTACATGTACACCGCCTGCTTTTTATCAGCAAAGGAGGTCTTCTTGGGCACATGAGCTGTAGGAATCATGCCTGGATGCCAGAGAGCTGGTGACACACCCAGCAGCTGCTTATAGTTCAGTCCAGTGTGTACGAGGCCTCTGTCCTCAGAGAGGACTGCACTGCTGTGGGGGAGAAAGGCTGAGGTGGCCTCAGGCTGTGGGCAGGGGCCAGTGAGAGGGTGGCAGAGACTCAGGCGGTCAGGGGGGCTGTCCCTGAGGGCTGCTGTGAGGGTGGAGAAGGGCACCCACAGGTGAGTTTAGGAGATGGGCTCCAGGAGCCGGGTTGGTTACAAAGAGGGGACTTGGAGGCTGATGTTTGGGTCTCTGTTGAAGGCCCATGTGTATGAGGGGGTGTGTGTGTGCGTGTGTGTGCTGATGGTGACCCCAGCTGAGGACTTGACTTTTTGCAGCACCCTGAGGCATCCAGGAGCATTGATTCCAGGTAAACGGTGGTAGGGTTTATTCATGGCTCTGGAGAAGAATCGTGGCTGGTGGTTTACAGGTCTTGGGGAAGTGATATGATTTCATACCTTAGGTTACCCTATCAGCTTGGAGGAGGGCTGGGGAGACCTTCCATGAGGGCCAGGGGTGTCTCTGGTGGTCTGTAATTCCTTCTCCAGCTCCCGATGGACCCAGAGGAGGGCGCTGACCCTCCTCCCTGTTTGGCTGAGGCTCCCGAGTGGACCAGCTGAGGGGTCCTGCAGAATCATGCCGCTCTTGTGGTTAACTGGGGATTTCACACAGCTGCCTGCCCCGTCTGCATGTGATAACCGAGGGCACCGAATTGAACCCGGCTCTGGGGTTGGCTGTTGCATAAGCCTCTCGAAAAGGCTGAAATGTATACAAAAGGAGGGAAAGTCATTCCCAGTCATTTCCGTCTTGTGATCAGCCCAGGTCAGGTAGCAGGGAAGGTCCGGTCTAGGTGTGTCTTCCTCTGAGCTTGAGTTTGTCAGGTGGGATCCATGGTCTGTCTCATCTTGAGCCTGTGCTGTCTCAGAGGGGCTGTTGAGGGCAGGGGGGACCACCATCTCCCCAGCACCCACTCCCCTCTGGCTGGTGCTCGTGGTTGCCAGTCTTCAAGAGGAGAGTGTGGTTCAGGACAATAGCCCTCCTGTAGTCTGTGGGTGTTCTCTCTAGGCATGGTGACCGTAGGGGAAGCTGTATGTGTGAGGATTCTGGGTTGCAAATCAAAGGATCCCAACTCAGGTGAGTTTGTATAAAACAAACAATACCCAAGCCCAAGGAATCTATGGGTGGTTTGTGGTTTAGTCACTAAGTCATGCTTGATTCTTGCGACTCCATGGACTGTAGCCTGCCAGGCTCCTCTGTCCGTGGGATTCTCCAGGCAAGAATACTGGAGTGGGTTGCCTTTTCCTTCTCTTGGGGATCTTCCTGACCCAGGAATCAGGCCTAGGTCTCCTGCGCTGCAGGCAGATTCTTTACCAACTAAGCTACAAGGGAAGCCCATAAGAATTGCCAAAAAAGTTTTATTAGAGTTTTTCTGTACTCTCTGCAAAGGGGACTTCCAGTCCATTGGTTAAGGCTTTGCCTTCCAGTGCAGAGTGTGTGGGTTTGATCCCTGGTCGGGGAGGACCTGACCTGGTAGGCCAAAAAAAAAAAAACCCCCAAAACATAGAAACAGAAGCAATATAGTAACAAACTCAATGAAGACTTTAAAAAATGGTCCACATGAACAAAATATCTTAAAAAAAAAAAAAAAAAGCTTATGGAAAAATCTGAATGAACGTTTTGGCCAACCTAATACCAGGTTAGTGTAACTGGGAGCCTCCAGGGGCTGGTGTGGGCTCCGGTAGGTCTGCCTGCAGAGCAGTGCTTGTATCACTGGCCTCCGGGTCTCCATAGCCCTGCCCCCGGTCCCGAGCTTGCTTCCTGGGTTGATGTCGTGTTCAGGTGGGCTTTCTCCAGAGGTGCCTCCAGGGCTTCCTCAGAGCCAGGCTTCCATTCTCCTTGCAGGTCAGGGTCTCAGCGAAGCGAGCACCCCAGTCCCTTCCCCATAGGGCCCCCGGCTAGCCCTCTGTGGGTCCTGTGGCCTCCTGGACTCAGTCTTCGGTTCTGGAGGGATGAGCCAGCTCGGGTCATGGCCTACCCCTGGGAGGGAAGGTGGGGCTGTGTGATCGACACACCCACCACCATCCCATGAAGGGCAGTTTCTGGAAGGAAGAGAAGGATGGCCCCCAAATAGAAGAGTTTCCTCCACCTGAAACCTTGGCAAGTGCCAATGGCCCCAACATCCCAGATTGCAAGTTTTTGAAACAGAGAAATTTCTCCTGGTTAGAAGGGTAGGGGGCCTTGTTTTCAGGCGTAAGATAGCATTTGGGTCAAATTCATGTTTCTCGTTATAGGTACACTTTTGAAATGGCCTCGAATTCCTTCTGTGTCCACAGCTCAGTGCTTGGTGAGTGGCCCAACTGTTTAATTTGGTCAAGGACTTACTCTTAATTCTCAACTCTGCTGCTTGCCAGCTGTGTGCCTTCAGACAAGTCTCTTGACCTCTCTGGGCCTTGTTGCCAGTGAACACCAAGTCTGCCAGCCTCTCACAGTGCTTTTGTGAGGATCCCACGAGAGTGCTGACTTGGTCAACTGTGCAGTTCCTAGCAGACATCTCTGCTGTTACTTACTGGTGGTTTTGTGCTGGGACACATGTATTTTGTTGTTGTTGTTGAAATTGCATCTGAAACTTTGAATCTTTATTCCGGAAGTGTTACTTGCTCATTAAGAAAAAAAACTTTTTTAACCTGCTACACAATGTGAAGTGTTGTATACAAATGAAATGCTCACCGAGACCCTGAGGCTTTGTTCAGCAGCTGAGAAGTAGTCTGTGTCTGTTGTTAAAATAAACACAGGATGGCAAACTCTTCTTGGCAATTTATTTATTTAAAAATATTTATTTATTTGACTGCATGGGGTCTTAGTTATGACATATGGGGTCTTTACAACATGGGGGCTTCTCTAGTTGCCATTCATGAGCTTACAGGCCCTCTGGCATGTGAGATCTTAGTTCTCCAACCAGGGATTGAACCTGCGTCCCCTGCATTGCAAGGCAGATTTGTAACTGCTGGACCACCAGGGAAGACCCTTCTTGGCAATTTAAATATGGAGGGATAGAAAGGAGAAGAGGGACAGGGCTGGAAGGAGAGTGTGGAGGCAGTCCAGAGGGTACTGCAAGGGCCTGAGATCCCTCACTTCATTGCTGAGGTGTCGACACCTCCGGCATCCTCGTCGCTAGGGTCTGAGAGAGCAGAGGGCAGGGGATGGGCTGGGTCATCACTGTTGGTCAGTATCCTTCATTTCTTGGTCAGCATCCTTCATTTCTCTGAGTCTTATTTCCTCATCTATGAAATTGTTACCTTTCTCATAGTGCTGTCAGGATTCAATAGAACAATCCAGGCCAAGTGCTCAGAATGCTGTCTGACAGATGCTAGGGGCTCAGAGAATTGTCATCATTAGCATCATGTTTTAATGAATGGATTTGATTTTACAACCCTTTGAGATATGAAAGATGGGTGGTCATTCTGTTCTCATTTTAGGGATAATGGACACAGATTCAAAAATGTAAAATAACTTCTGTGAGGTGTCACACGGGTTCACAGACTTTGCCTGTAAAAGACCAGGTAGTAAATATTTTCAGGTTTGTGGGCCATATGGCCTCTGCAGCAGCCACTCAGCACTGCCATTGTAGCGTGAAAGCAGCCACGGATGACACGTCAACTGATGGTCGTGACTCTGTACCAATAAAACTTTATTTACAAGGCTGGATTTGCTCTGTGGCTGCAGTTTCCTGACCCCTGATGGAGCTGGTGAACAGCCAGGTGCTGAGTTATGTCTCGAGTCTGGGTCTTCAGGCTCAGAATTCTAACTCTGTCCCCTGTGACACATGGCTTCCTCTACGTGTGGCCCAGAAGAGGCTTATCCGCCAACCAGGAGCCAAGCACCTGTTTCTGGAGCTGCTTAGAGCCTTCGGGAGAACGGAAGGCTGCATTCCCGGCCTGTGAGATGCCTGCAGACACTTCCTCTCTTATGGCTTGATGTGTTGTGAATCCCCTGATGCTCAGGTGGGTGTTGCCGCCCCTCTGCTGCTGGTTGACAGTTCAGCAAAAGTGAACCCTGTGAGCTGGAAGTTGTGACTGGACTGGCAGGCCCGTCTCAGTCTGCAGGGCAGGTCAGCTGCCTCTCTGTGCCCTGCTGCTCTTGTGCATCTCTGGGGTGGCGGCTGGGCATCTCTGTGCTCCTGAGCTGCTGGGATAACCACGTGGGAGGCATGGAGGAGCAAAACCCACCAAGAGAGCCAGTGGCCCTCGGTTATCCTGTGGCCACTCTGCTGAAAGTCAGGGCAAGGAGAAGTCCCATCTTGGCAAGAGGAGTCATTGGCACTTTCAGCCTTGACCTCTTCTCAAAGGGAAAGGTGGGCACAACCGGTTGTTGCTGCCAGTGTCAGCTCCAGGCACATGAGAGGCAGAGAGATTTATCATTGGATTTCAGCCAACCCTGCAGCAGCCTTAGTGCTGGGAGCTGGGCTGGGAGAGGGCTTAACGGTGACAGACAGACCAGCTTATGTGTCAGTCACCAACTTTCAAGGTGGCATTTGAACCACCACAGAAGAATTCTCAAAGCTCATTTAAAAACTGGAGGAATAGATCTATTTTCCACGTGGTAACTCTGTTGGTGCTTTATAAATAATGAATAATCAAAAGATTAGGAGGCGACAGAATAATATGAAAATGGACCCTGTGCGGAGTGGCTTGTTGGAAAGTTGCTGTGTTCTCCCCCACCTCTGAGTAATAAACCACATGTTTGAGGAGAGTTTGTCTTTGATGGTTTTGCCTTTTTGTATTTTGGGGGCAGGAAAATGATTCTGTAAATTGAAAGTGTTGTTAAGATTTCAAAATTCTCAATCCTTTTGTCCCTGAGGTAGGGTTAGTACATGGCATAGTGTTCTCTCCTGAGAAGCCTAACAAAAAAATGTTAATTATATTTCTTTTACCGCTTAGGTAGTTTCTAAAGGGAGATTGGCTTGGGAGTAATTATTTGGGGATTATTCTATTTTTAGGATTGCTGTTGAAGGATTACCTAAATTGTTGCTGATCTATTTCTAGACTGCGTTTTACTCAGTGCCTCTGTTACAAGTTTGCAGCAGACTTTGGCTCCCAGGTGGGTCACTGTTGGTTATGGACTGTGCTGTGTTCTCCCAGAATTCATGTGCTAAAAGCTCCGATGCCCAATGTGACTGTATTTGGAGACAAGGTCTTTAAGAAGGTTGTTGCTGTTCAGTTGCTAAGTCATGTCTGTCTCTTTGCGACCCTATGTCTGTCTCTCTGCAGCACGTCAGGCTTCCCTGTCCTCCACCATTTCCAAGAGTTTGCCCAGGTTCATGTCCATTGAGTCGGTGATGCTATCTAACCACCTCATCCTCTGCCACCCCCTTCTCCTTTTGCCTTCAATCTTTCCTAGCATCATGGTCTTTTCCAGTGAGGGAGCTCTTTGCATCAAGTGGCCAAAGTATTGGAGCTTCAGCATTAGTCCTTCCAATGAATATTCAGGGTTGATTTCCATTAGGATTGACTGGTTCGATCTCCTTGCTGTCCAAGGGGCTATCAAGAGTCTTCTCCAGCACCACAATTCAAAAGCATCAATTTTTCAGTGCTCAGCCTTCTTTGTGGTCCAGCTGTCATGTCTGTGCATGACTGCTGGAGAAACCATCACCTTGACTATGTGGACCTTTGTTGGCAAAGTGATGTCTTGATGTCTCTGCTTTTTAATATACTATTTAGCAATGGTACCTGACACCAGTCCTCTTGCTTGGAGAATCCCATGGACGGAGGAGCCTGGAAGGCTGCAGTCCATGAGGCAGCGAAGAGTTGGACACGACTGAGCGACATCACTTTCACTTTCCACTTTCATGCATTGGAGAAGGAAATGGCAACCCATTCCAGTGTTCTTGCCTGGAGTATACCAGGGACGGGGGAGCCTGGTGGACTGCCGTCTCTGGGGTCGCACAGAGTCGGACACGACTGAAGCGACTTAGCAGCAGCAGCTTTATCATAGCTTTCCTTCCAAGGAGCAAGCATCTTTTAATTTTATGGCTGCAGATCACTGTCTGCAATGATTTTGAAGCCCAAGAAATAAAAATCTGCCATTGCTTCCACTTTTCCCCTTCTATTTGCCATGAAAGATGGGATTGGATAATCTTAATTTTTTTAATGTGGAATTTTAAACCAGCTTTTTCACTCTCCTCTTTCACTCTCATTAAGAGGCTTGTTAGTTTCTCTTCACTTTGTGCCACTAGAGTGGTATCATCTGCATATCTGAGGTTGTTGATATTTCTCCCGGCAATAATTAAAGTTAAAATGAGGTCATGAGAGTGAGACTCAACTCTAATATGGTGGATGTTCTTATTAGAGGAAGAGATGCCAAGAACATGCACATACAGGTTCAACCGTGTGAGGACAGGGAGAGAAGGTGGCCGTCTGCAAGCCTTGGGGAGAGGTCTCAGGAGAAACCAGACCTCCTACACGTGGGTCTTGGGTTTCAGGCGCTCAGAACTCTGAAACATAAATACCTATTGTCAAGCCACCCAGTCTGTGGCATTTGATTATGACAGCCAATGTACTCTTAACTGATGTATCTTCTCCCAGCTTCTGATGGGTACAGGTTCATCGTGGGTCCACTGCTTACCTGCTGTGAGCACTTGGGACAAGCCGATTAATCTGAGTTTCAGTTTTCTTCTCTGTAAAATAAGGAGTGTGTCCTAGAAACTATGCATTGTGTGTGTGTGTGCTGTTTGTGTGTGTGTGTGAATTGTGAAAGGGGCTGACCCCAGCTTAGCCTTGCTGTCTCTGGATGAACGCACATGCTGAGGTCCAGTGTCCCTGTGGGATCCTTCTATGTTTCCAGTGACTCGCGTTCGTTGCTACTGGAAGCAGGCATCGTGCAGGATTGATGATGAAGGCGGTGTGCTGTGCGGGGGGGGGCCCCAGTCTGCTCAGTGTCCATCTCAGTGCTGCTGCTCTGTTGGCTGTGGCCATTGGCTGGCTGTGCTCCTGCTCACAGCCTCAGTTTACTCAGCCGAAAACGGGAGTGGGCGTGGAGTTGGGCTGGGTCACTGGTGTTCTTATATGTGATACAAACCCTGATTCTGCACCTCCCGTTTTAGGGACCCGAATGTGACTCGGCCTTGCATGACTGTCCTTGTGCTTCTCTTACCTTGAAAACTATTAAGCCTGTTTAAGGTCTTAAATGAAAGCCGTGTTGATCTTAAGAGGCAGACCTTGCTGGTTATATTCTCTTACATTCCCGTGACTGTCTGAGTGCCTGGTATATAGCAGATGCTCAGTTATTTTTATCTTTTAACAGCTTTATTGAGATACAATTCATACTAATACATACAGTTCATACTAATTCATACAAGTCACTTGTCTAAAGAATGCACTTCGGTGATTTTTTTTAAGTATATATAGAGTGCTCAATTATTTATTTATTTATTTATTTATTTTTGGCTTTGCTGGGTTTTTGTGTAGTTGCCCCTCGGCATGTGGAATCTTAGTTCCCTGACCAGGGATCAAACTCGCGTCCTCCGCATCGGAAGGCCAATTCTTAACCACTGGACCACCAGGGAAGTCCCCTCGGTTACTTTCTTGTCTCAATTATTTTTTAAAATAAGTGAATGGATGCTTTATCTGTTGCTCCATATGTAGTATTTATTCATTCATTCAGTGTGGGCCGAGTGCCTGCTGAATGGAAGGTCAGGTGTGAACTGCAGCACTGGGGACCCAGCAGTGGCCCCGTCAGGTGACAACCCCTGCCTTCATGGAGCTCACGTTCTTGTCAGGAGGTCATCGTGAACCAAGAGTTGGTAACGTATCTGTCTGTCCCATAACTTCTCTCTACTTACTGAGCAGAGCTACCTTACAATAACCCAGAGTCCACACGGTCTTCGACTCCCCTGTCCCTGCCACCCCCAGCTGGCCAGTATAGGCTCTATGCCTTTGTAGTTTTCATCTGATGAGTGTTTACGAGACAAGGGGAGGCCCCAGGGACAGGAGAGTGAGGCTGGAGGTTACAGGATTCCGTGAGCTCCAGAGGGTGACATGTGCCGGGGCCTCTTAGGAGTAGTGTCTCCTGGTGACGAGGTGTGGCTGCAGTGGCGGAGCCGGCTCTTAGGAGCAGCGTCTTCTGGTGCTAAGGTGTGGCTGCACTGGTGGTTTGTAGTTTTCATTGATCAGTGTCCGTGAGACAAGGGGAGGCCCCAGGGACCGGAGAGTTGAGGGGTCTGAGTCATTTGAGAGTGAAGCTAGAGAGAGGCGTTGCTTTGGTTCCACGGAACACGGCCCTCCCTCAGTCTGGACACCAACCAGATCCCAAGATTCCACAAACCAGCCTGACTTACATCCTCTTTTAAGTCAATCCAGGACCCAAAATTTCAGACCTCCTTCAGAAAAAGGCCTTGTTGTGCTGAAAACAGTTTGGAACTTGAATAGTCAGGAAGCTTGATTCCTAGGCCCTTCTGTGTTTGTTTTGGAGCAGAGAATACTAGGTGATCGGATTCACCAAAGATGAGTCAGAATGGAACTTCCCGGTGCCCTTTACACTTGAACATCAGTCTGGTGGCTCTAAAATCCTTAGGTTGCATCATCTGGAGTATCTTAAATATGTTACTACATTTTTGGAGAAGCATTGCTGTCAAAGTTGGAGGATAATTAAATTTTCTTTCCCTTCAGAGTCACTTGCCCAAAGGAGTTTTTTCCTGTGTCTGAAGTTCACTAGTTTTACTAGGATGCATCTCCGTATTAGTTACTCAGAATTAACACTCTCAGGTACCTGGTGGGCTCCTATATGTGATAAATTGTAATTTAGTGTCTGTTCCTTCCCTTTGGTTTTCCTCCCTGGGGGCTTCTGTTTCCTGTATGTTAGATCCTGTGTTTAAAATTTGTCACTGTCTTGCTAATCTTTATTCTTTGTTCACTTTTTAGTTGTTTGGTTTTTTTTTTTAAGCTTCCTCTCTTCACTTTCTAGGTGTTCCTTCCAGGCTGGTCTTCATTTCTGAAAACTTTGCTTTAATTTTCTGAGTTTTGTCACTTCACCATTGAGTTTTTCTAATTCTGGTCCGTGTTGTTCTTTCACGTCTCGTACCATCGCCGCAGTGTCATTTACTTTGGATTGAAATAGAAAGCTGCAGTTACGTGGGTATTTCTGGCGTGCCTTCATTGTCTGTAGAAACATTCTGCTGCTTCCTCTTTTTCCTTACAACTTCTGTACGGGGTGTTCTCCGGCCATTTCGCTGTTGCTCTTCTTTCTGCGTGGTCAAGAAACCAAACAATTAGAGGGAGGGGGTAAGGTTGCGGGCAGCTCTTTTTACCTTCTTGTATTCACGGAGGGACCAGGTGTGTGACAGCTTGCTTTCTGAGACTCCTGGTTTGGTTCCTTTCCCTGACTTTTTTTTAAAGTTGGTTTGTTTGTTTTTTTGATGTGGACCATTTTTACAATCTTTATTGAATTTATTACAATATTGTTTCTGTTTTATGTTTTGGGTTTTTTGCCAGAAGGCATGTGGATCTTAGCTCCCTGACCAGGGATTGAACCCACACCCCCTGCATTGGAAGGCGAAGTCTTCACCACTCGGTCAGCAGGGAAGTCCGTCCTCCCTGACTTGTATTTAGATCTTCGCGTCCCTTCACCTCTGGTGTCTCTGTTGTGCCCAGTTGTGATTCCACTCAAGCAGTTGTTTCTTTCTTCTCCCCTCCCTGCGTTGCCCTGACCTGACAGTGAGCCCGAGAGGGCCAGTTTGGAGGCGTGAGGCCTGCCTGAGGTATCCCCTTGGGGTTCACCTCACGTCCCTTGCACTCACCTGCTGTCGGGAGAAGGGAATCTCTTCTGGCTTTGTTAGAGCTCTCAACTTGGTCCAGCATGCTCTCCTTTCCAGAAGGCCCACTGGCAGTTAGGGGGTGCTTTTCTCAGGGTGTCTCGTCAGGTGCCCTGTGGCTGCTTCCTTCCCTGTCCGTCTGCATGGATGCGGATGCCCTGCAGGCCTTGCGGCTGTTAGTCTGGCCTTGCCTGCTTGCATTTTGGGTTTGGGGGCTTCCTTGTTACCTAGTTTTCTTTTGTATTGTCCATCAACTTTGGGTTTTGTTCTATGTTATTTAAAGACATTAAAAATTAGACTGGCATCACACCTGTCTTCCCAGAATCTCTTTCTAAATAGACATTTAAAACACTACAGATAAATGCCCCCTTAGTGATGATCCCACCAGACAAAGCACAAAGAAGGAAGCTGCCTGTGAGAGTGAAACTGAGGGTGAGCAGGCAGGCTGGTAACAGGCCGATTGGTTAACTCATTTTGCTTCACAAAAGCGGTTGCTCTGCTGGTTCCTCGCAGCCTTGGTTCATTCAGAGCAGAGCTTCCCCGCCAGGGCGCTGCAGAGGCTCCCCAGGCCGAGATAGCGATGCTTTCAGCCCTCGGCGCTGTCGGAGGGACCCAGACGGCGGGACCCCTGCCTGTTGCCTCCAGCCTAAGTGGTTTCTTCTATTCACCCTCAGTGGGATACAGAAATGTCATTTTGAGTCCTGCTTATGGATATATTTATTCATCAAACATTTCTTTTTTAAAAAATTCCCTTCACTTTTAATTTTGAAAAATTTCAACCCGACAGGAAAGGAGCAAGATGACTGTAGTGAACTTGAGTACACACAGCCCTTACCTAGATTCACCAGCTAATGTTTGGCACATTTGTCTTTATTTTCACTCTTTTTTATTAATAGATAAAGGAATAAGCACGTGTGTGTATATCTATATATTTATGTATTTTTCTGTCCTGTTAAAGGTTATTTTGGGCATTGTGATTCTTGATTCCTAAATCTTTCTACATTTCTCCCCTAAGAACAAGGGTGGACAGTGACATTGCCACAATATTATCATTACACCTGAGAAAATGGACAGTAATTCTGCTGATATGCTGTCCATATTCACAACTGCCTCATTGTTCCTAAAATGTCATTTTTAACTATTTCTCCCCTCTGATTCAAGATCCAAAAAGCTTTATGCTTCATGTTTGGTTGTCAGGTCAGCAGACCATAGCCCAAATTCCATGCCGTGTGGTATGCCGGATGTTGGGGACCTGGCAATCAGGTGGGCCCCAGTTTTTTCTTTCAAGGAGCTTGTGGTATAGAAGCAGCCAGGTTAAAATAAGAGCAGTACAGAATTGGACTTCCTAGGGTCTTCATGCTAGTAGCTATATTCCTAAGAGTTTCGACTTACCTTTGTAACCAGAAGCATCCAGCTCGCTCCGGTTTTCAAGTCCTCCATGCCTGCTCAGCTTCCTGGAATCTATGGGAATCCATTTATGTTTGGGCTCTTGACATGTATTAATATACAGGCATCTTAAAAGCTTTCCAGCACACTGTCTTGATCCTCTTGACATTCTGTTCTACCAGGACACTGGAGGCCCCAGAACACACCTTCCTTATATTTAGTGGTGTCTTCTATAGTTTCTCAATAACTTATCCCCAAGATGTGCGGTGAAATTGAACCCAGAGGAAAAATGTTTTAATCAAGTGAAGGCAAGCAGCAGTGATAGACAGCTTGAAGGAACCTCGTTTTCTTTTTGCTTTGTCAGCTCCCAGTCATTAATTGTCAAGGGGGAAGTGATTGTGTTTTCTCAGTGTGTTTTTGTTGGCCAAATCTTTGGGGACTCTTGTTGCATCAAGGCAGGAGTGCTGGTTGGAGCTTGCCAAAGGCAGTTTGAACCATAGTCGCTGAATCATAAGCCACCCACCCCCAGGGAGGGGTGTAAGCCTGGACTTAGAACTCAGTGGTGACCTATTAATAACTTATCTATCACGTTCATGCTTTGACCCTGAAATTCCCATCCCATAGCTGCCTCTGGAATTTTGTCGGCATCCCAGTTCAGTTCAGTCACTCAGTCGTGTCTGACTCTTTGCGACCCCATGAATTGCAGCATGCCAGGCCTCCCTGTCCATCACCAACTCCTGGAGTTCACTCAGACTCACGCCCATCGAGTCAGTGATGCCATTCAGCCATCTCATCCTCTGTTGTCCCCTTCTCCTCCTGCCCCCAATCCCTCCCCACATCAAAGTCTTTATCAATGAGTCAACTCTTCGCATAAAGTGGTCAAAGTACTGGAGTTTCAGCTTTAGTTCTTCACAGTCCAACTCTCACATCCATACATGACTGCTTGCATCCCAGTAGGGGGTCTTAAACCGGAATTCTGACAAACGGCCTGGTAGTTAATGGAAGTGGATGAAGCAGGTCACCTGTGAGAGGACGAGGGCACGAGGCTCTGAAAAGCGTTTTCTGAAGAAGCAACCGTGCCAGCTGCAGTGGCCTCAAGAGCATGCGAGTTTGGTCAGACACTTTGATTTTTGAAGAAAAGTTGGAAACATTGATTTGTAAGGGAAATATCTTCATTGCTAATTATTTGCACCTAATTAAAGAAAGATATCACACATACTCTCACATACTGCTCTGAGGGGCAACAGAGCATGTCTGCCAGGCAGATGGTCCTTGCATCCAGGATGCGTGGTAATCTGCACCCTGCTTGGGTGATGGGTGTCACTCTCTCTGCTGTGTGGCCTCCATTGCTGTGTTTTGTTGTTACCTTTTTATTTTTGCTTCATTCACAGTCCCTGTTTCCTGCCTGTGGTCTCAGGAGGCTGGCATTTGATGGGACTACTGTGACTTGTTCAAGAGCCAAATTGAGTTTTCAACTTGGAATTCAGATGCAGGATGTCTCTCTCTCCTAATGCTGGATCAGTAACAATCGCTCCTCTGTGGCCCATCAAAATCCCCAGACTCCACTCTGCCTCGTGGAGAGAAAGAGGCCCTTTCCTGGCCTTTACCCCCCCTTTCCTCATACGCAGGTGTGAGATAATAACAGTGATTTAACACCTTTGTTCCCAAATGTGCCTTGAAGTGTTTTTCTAGGTTCTGCGTGGTCCTGCCAGCATTGCCATGCAGGAGGTGGGCGGATTTCATGAGCGGCTCTTTTCTGAACCACGATGTTTGTCAAAGTAATAATAGTGGCTGGGCCTTGTTGTTCCCAGACACTGTTTAATATTTAATATACGGTATTTGTATTTATCAAGCAAATTTCCTTGACTTTTCAGTGCCAGTTATGAGCTATTCACTTAATTAACCTTTGCAACCTTACTGTGTGGGCTATTATGATAAGCCCCTATTTTTGTTGGTTGGGAGTTTTTCTTTCCAAAGAGTTCTTTTTTTAAAAAAATTATTGTTTTGAAATGATCTTAAATTTGCTGAAGAATTGCAAGAATTGTAAAAGAATTCTCATGTTCCCTTTAGCTAGGTTCAGTCAGTTCAGTCACTAACTTACGTCTGACTCTTCATGACCGCATGGACTGCAGCACGCCAGGCTTCCATGTTCTTCGCTGTCTCCCAGAGTTTTCTCAAACTTGTGTCCATTGAGTTGGTGATGCCTTCCAACCATCTCATCATTTGTCATCCTCTTCTCCTCCTATCTTTAGTCTTTCCCAGCATCAGAGTCTTTTCCAGTGAGTTGGCTCTTCGCATCAGGTGGCCAAAGTTAGGTAGATTAACTAGGTGTTAATGTTTTGCTATATTTGAGATAGATTTATCTATTATCTCCATCTGCATTTACCCATGTAAACTTTTTTCCTGACCCATTTAAGAGTTGATTGTGAACATTATGACCTTTTACCCTTAAGTACTTGTATTTGCTGAGAACAAGGGCCCTTTCTTACATCACTGCGGTGTGAAGATCAAATTCAAGAAATTTAACATGATGCAGTATTATTAGGTAAAGTCCAGGTCATACTCATTTTTCTCCAATTGGGCCAGTTAAGCCCTTTGTGGCCATTTACTTTGCCTGATTCAGGAACTGGTCCAGAACCAGCCATTGGATTGAATTGTCCCTTCGCTTTAATGACCCTTAATCTGGAACACTTCCATAGCTTCTCTGTTTTTCCTGACCTTGACTGTTTTGCATTCCTCTCCTGACCAGTAGCTTTGTAGGGCACTCCTCAGTTTGGGTTTGTCCGCTGTTTCCTGATGATTAGATTTGTGTTATGCATTTTTGAAAGGACCTCATGGGTTTAAAATCCATTTCCTCTTGGCCTAATAAAGGGACATAAACACACAGTAGACTTCTGGTCTTACAGATGACAGAGCTTGATACCAAGAGGTGACAATCAAGAGCAGAGGTAGGACTTGGTGGCCCCAGGAGGATTTCAGCTCACAGAGATGCTTTCTTTGGCATATGATATATTTAAAAAAAATGTGAATTAGTGTTTTAAGACCTCTAGACTTCACAGAGAAATCCAGACTTGCAGCTGCTCTTGAAGACTGTGACACTGGGCTCCCCTCCCCTGTGCTTGGTGTTGAGCTGTGATGAGCCCTTCATACAAGCACGTGCCCTCCACTGTGACCTTCACACGATGCCTGACACGCATTGCTCCCAGCCGGATTCACTCCTTTATGTAACTTGCCTGCCTCCGGTAGCTCCCTGACTCCAAAAGCTTCGGGATAGTTACGTTCTCTCAGTATTCTGCTCCTGTATGTCGTATACATTCATCTTGGGGCCCATCAGGAGACAGTTTTCCAGGTCGTGTCTACTCTCCTTGCCTACTCTTACCTCTTGCGGGGATGCTGATTTATTGGAACACCCATTCTTATGCATTTCTTATTTGTTGGCATTCCCTCTTCATTGAGGTGGACTGTCACGTGGAAGACGGCTCCCGTGGAAGCCCAATTCATAGAGAGGCTCCTTCAGCTCCCAGTTAATGTAGGAGCTGCTACATTCCAAAGAGACCTACATGAACCTGGGGAGACCACACAAGTATTATCTGAGGAGGTGAGGTTGACTTGGCAATGCATTGAATTAGCTAGGCAACAGGCTGAAGTAAGAGGACTGAATATTGATGCCTGACCTGGAAATCTGACCAGGAATGATTGGAGCATCACTCCAGGTTTTCCCTGCCTTTTTGGTTCCATGGAGAAAACAGACCTGTTTGGATTAGAATATGATGACAGTGGAGCCCTGGCTTACAATTTATGACTAATGATTAATAGTGATAATAAAAATAATAGCTAATTATTTAGTGCTAATTTTTTTAGTACTTATATACCAGGGATTGAACTTATGCCTATGACAATGAGTGCATGGAGTCTTAACCACCTGAACCACCAGGGAATTCCCTCTGCCAGATACTCTGTCAGCTTTGATCCTTGGGTTGGGAAGATCCCCTGGAGAAGGGAAAGGCTACCTACTGGCCTGGATAATTCTATGGACTGTATGGTCCATCGGGTCACAAAGAGTCAGACACGACTGAGCGACTTTCACTTGCCAGCAAAAGGGATTTTATTGGGAGTAGGCAGAGATTTGGAATTCAGAATGTGTGAACGGTGGTGGACCATAGGCAACTCTGAAGAACTTGCCTTTATGGGGAAAATGGGTGTAGTTTGGAGGGGCTCTAAAAATCAAAGAGTCAGTTGAAGGAATCTAGGAGTCCGAAGTATCGAGGCTTCTCATTGGGTGGGCTGGTACAGTCTGATTGGCTGGGCTGTCATTGGGTGGGGAGAAGTTTTCTTCCTGCTGGATAGTAAAGTTGGCAACATCTTTTTGCTTGGAGTAGTTGATGTGTTTTGGGGAGCTTTCTCTACAGGCCTGTCCTGACTCTAATTTTTAAAGTGAGGTTTCTTTAATTTCACATTTCCCCCTTTTGATCAAGATCTTTTTTTCAAAAGAATTGCAGATCAAGAGTCAAAACCTTTGTATGTAGTGGTTTGTCCCTCAGTGCCAGGTGGGACCTTTCCTGGTTGACATCTCCCACTTTGTAGGGAAAGTACACCAACCAGACACTTCACGAGGTCACATTTGAGGAAGAAGGAGAGGTTGTAGGGAGAACTTACAGATGTTTCATATTTGGAGTCTTCTTCATCAGTGCTGTAAGCACTAGAAATTATCTTCAAATGCTGAACTAATGTAACTTTATTAGGCATCTCAATTTTACAAAAGTTCAATAAACAGTAGGTGCAGAACTTAACAATAAGTATACTATATAAGAGCAGAATTAAAAACATTCCAAACCTGGTTTGCAAGATGGTTCTAAACCAGATCTGAAGGTAATCAGCTGAACAAAGAGAGTGGATTGCCAGGTGAAATTTGCTGTAACCAAGGTACTTGTTTTTAATTTTATGTAATTGGGTCTTTACTTCCCCAAAGGCATTTATCCACTTCCAAGAGGTGTTTGCTCTTGCACAGACACTTCCTTGCTCAGCAAGTATATAATCCAGGGCTGTGTCATTACCCAGTGAGTTAAGTGGCTGTAGCTGAGCTGAAACTGTGTTGGCTGTGGAGCCACTAACTCTCCTAATGTCAGGGAGAGGTTTCTGAGTGATTTTCGTGCTCACTTCCATTTGTGGGAAGAAAGCTCTCCCTACAGAGGCAAAGCCAGAATCATATCCGCTGCTTGCAAGTTTTTGCTTAAGATGGTTATAGAGGTTTAATGGGATGTACCAACCTGAGGCTTCTGTTTGGTTATGTAGGAAGTACAGGAAGTGAATACAGCAAGGGCACACTGTCCTTGTAGTCCCCAGTTGTCAAGGCAATGAGGTGCCCAAGAATTAAGGGCATTCCTCAAACCTCTACATATGAAATTGTGACCAAGGGGTGCATATAAGACATACGTGGTAGTATCTGATGGAGTTATTTCATTGGTGCACAGAAGCAATTACTTCACCAAGGCTCAGAAGTTATATTGTTATAGCCTGAACAGTTACCTAGATATGTCAGCCAGTTTACAAATGACCTGACTTGCATTACCAACTCCACAGAGCCTTTCACACCAATATTTACTCATGGTTGGGTAAAACTGAAGTGAAGAATAATTTAAGGCAGGCTTGTCTTCCTGACTCTATGTGATGGGTCCGTGGAATAATTTGGTGAGAAAAGAGTGTCTCAAACTCCAGTGAAATGACCTATAGGGTGAACGAGAGGGTCATTGCTCTCTTGCAGAGCTGAGATTTCTGAAGGGAAATCCAGTGATGAGAGTTTTCCTTCTTTGGTAAAGGTTTGGGAAATATGGATGAGGGCATTTCTCATGGAAAAAAAAAAAAGAGAGAGAGAAAGCAAGATAACAGACAGTATTGAAACAAAGGCATACAGGCCTGGTCCAGAGATCTTGGGAAAGCCATCATCCTCAGATATCATCTGCTTCTGAGCCTAGTAAGCTTTCCCTTCAGGTTACTGGATGGTGTGTAGGTTTAATGGGGTTCATTGCTTTCTTTAGGTGTGACACATGGATCCAGGGGTCTACTCCTTGGAGTTTTGTACCGCAAGGGTTAGTCAACAGGACTTGATGGGACTCTCTTAGCAAGACTGGAGAGGGAGTCCAGTGAAAAAGCACCTCCCATCCTTCTGGAGTGCTTTTTCAGTATATAAGATCTCTAGGCCGTAGGGTGTGACATCTGAGATCTTTCTCTTCCATGAATGCGCTGCAGAGTGCTCTACCAGTGCATGGTTATTTTGAATAGAAGTAGTTAGGCCTTGACAGCATAGAAAGAAGTACATGGTTTCCTTTACCATTTGTGGATCAAAAGAAGCACCTCCAAAAGGAGACTCTCTTCATCCTTATTAGAATGACCCCTATCAGGTCTAAGTGGCTGAGTACCTTGGGCATCTTGTGATTATATCAAAGGGTGAGAGTTTATGATTCTTGAAGGGGGTAGGCCTAAGAGTCAAAAGGACAGTGGCGATGCTCTTGGCCAGGATAGCTTGAGAGCTTCTGCAGACTTCACCAGCTTATTTTTCTCTTTGAAAAGAGTTTTATATATTTATCTATGTTGGCTGTGCTGGGTCTTTGTTGCAGCATGGGCTTTTTTTCTCTCGTTGCGGCGAGTTGGGGCTGCTGTCTGGTTTCCACGTGTGAATTCTTGTTGTGGTGGCTTCTTGCTGCGGATCATGGGCTCTGGGGCATGTGGGCTTCAGTTACGGTGGCGCACAGGTTCAGTAATGGTTGTGGCTCCTGGGCTGTAGGGCACAGGCGCAACAGTGTGGGGCATAGGCTTAGTTTCCCTGCGGCACATGGGATCCTCCTGGACCAGGGATCGAGCTCAAGTCTCCTGCGTTGACAGGCAGATTCTTTACCACTGAGCCTCCAGAATAGTCACCAGTTTCTTCTTAATGACATCATTAGTGTGTTTGAGCAGCCCAGAGGATTGAGGATGAAAAGCAAAACAGTGTTGCAGAACTGGCCAAATAGCACAAACGTGCTGTAGTATTTGGCTTACACAGTAATTACCGAAGTTAGGAAGGGGTTCCCCAGCTGGGAATGGTCTTTCCCAACAGGACTTCAGACGCAGCAAAGAGAGTAGCTTGTTAACAAAGGAAGGCTCCTGTCCAGTGAATAGTGTACAAACCATGGCCAGAGCCTAACAGCCAGTTTCCAAAGCTGGAATGGCCCTTGGGGCCTTTTACAGTGTCCAGGAGCAGGATAGCCAAGTTTCCCTGAACTAGATGCTGGACGGGTAGGGCAAGCAAAATGANATCACAGTAAACTGTGGAAAATTCTGAAAGAGATGGGAATACCAGACCACTTGACCTGCCTCTTGAGAAATCTGTATGCAGGTCAGGAAGCAACAGTTAGAACTGGACATGGAACAACAGACTGGTTCCAAATAGGAAAAGGAGTACGTCAAGGCTGTATATTGTCACCCTGCTTATTTAACTTATATGCAGAGTACATCATGAGAAATGCTGGACTGGAAGAAACACAAGCTGGAATCAAGATTGCTGGGAGAAATATCAATAATCTCAGATATGCAGATGACACCACCCTTATGGCAGAAAGTGAGGAGGAGCTAAAAAGCCTCTTGTTGAAAGTGAAAGAGGAGAGTGGAAAAGTTGGCTTAAAGCTCAACATTCAGAAAACGAAGATCATGGCATCTGGCCCCATCACTTCATGGGAAATAGATGGGGAAACAGTAGAAACAGTGTCAGACTTTGTTTTTTTGGGCTCCAAAATCACTGCAGATGGTGACTGCAGCCATGAAATTAAAAGGCGCTTACTCCTTGGAAGAAAAGTTATGACCAACCTAGATAGTATATTCAAAAGCAGAGACATTACTTTGCCGACTAAGGTCCGTCTAGTCAAGGCTATGGTTTTTCCTGTGGTCATGTATGGATGTGAGAGTTGGACTGTGAAGAAGGCTGAGCGCAGAAGAATTGATGCTTTTGAACTGTGGTGTTGGAGAAGACTCTTGAGAGTCCCTTGGACTGCAAGGAGATCCAACCAGTCCATTCTGAAGGAGATCAACCCTGGGATTTCTTTGGAAGGAATGATGCTAAAACTGAAGCTCCAGTACTTTGGGCACCTTATGCGAAGAGTTGACTCATTGGAAAAGACCCTGATGCTGGGAGGGATTGGGGGCAGGAGGAGAAAGGGACGACCGAGGATGAGATGGCTGGATGGCATCACAGACTCCATGGGCGTGGGTCTGGGTGAACTCCGGGAGTTGGTGATGGACAGGGAGGCCTGGCGTACTGCGATTCATGGGGTCGCAAAGAGTCGGACACGACTGCGCGACTGAACTGAAGCCACCAGGGAAGTCCCATGCCAGTGACCTAAGAATCTAAAGTCACCTCCAACCCCCGGCTGTGCGCCACCCAGGAGGTCTCAGGTGAAAAGAGCATTCGTCCCAAAGGAAACCAGCAGCCACCGGAACGCTTCTGGTTCTCTGCGGTCTTTAAACAGGAGCGTAAAAGAGCATCGTAGACACAGAATGAAGCCTTAGAACTTGCTTTTAATCCATAAAATGTCCCCTTGAAATAGCAGGTAGAAAGCTACTAGAGCAAACCCCCTGAAAAGTGATCCTCCAACACCGCCCAGTCCCCGCCCCTCGACAGGGACCCTGGGCTCGGGAGGACCGCCCAGTTTCCGGTCCTCTCCAGGGCCCGCACCTGCCGCCGCGCTCCCCCTCCTCCAGCCAGCCCCCGCACCCTCAGGCTCAGGGAGGCGGCCCCGGGAGGGTGCCGGGCGCGCCTACGGGTACAAGCCTCCACCCCGTAGCCAGCCGCAGGGCCGGCCGCACGGAATCACGGGGCGGAGGCGGGGCCGCGCCGGTGGTGGGAGTGGCCGCACCCAGGATGGGCGGGGCCGCGCCGGGGGTGGGCACGGCGTCCCGGCTGCGCTCGCGGCTCCAGCAGACGCGCAGGCGCCCGACCAAGGGCAGCCTCCGGGACCCGGGAGTCGCTGGGGGCGGGCGTGGGGGCGCTGTCGGAGCGTGCGGGGCGGGGCCGGAGCGGGGCGGGCGCGCGGCTAGCGCCCGGGCTGGTCCCTAGTTGAGCCGCCGCCCGGCCGGCTGGTCCCTGCGGCGACTGCCGGGGCGGCCCGGGCGCGCGGCCTTTCGCCATGTACACCTTCGTGGTGCGCGACGAGAACAGCAGCGTCTACGCCGAGGTGTCCCGGCTGCTGCTCGCCACCGGCCATTGGAAGCGGCTGCGGCGGGACAACCCCAGGTTCAACCTGATGCTGGGAGAAAGGAACCGGCTGCCCTTCGGCAGACTGGGTGAGCGTCCCCGTTTTGCGCCCTCCTGCTCCTTCCCTCCCCCCCGTAGGAGCGCTTTTGTTTAAGGTCGGAAACCTTTTCCCTCCGTCGTTCCTCGGTCAGATCGAAAACTGCATTCGTAGAGGGCCAGGAGCAGCGTTTTTCTTGCCTTCTCCTGCCCTCGATCGAATTTGGGGCGGGAGTGGCTGTGCGGGCCACCGGGACGGCAGCTGCCTCCTGACAATGACCGGTCCCCACAGCCCCCTCCCCCCGGGGGCGTCGGTCTCTCCGGGGGCGGGGAGCCGAGACCGCTTGTTCCCCGGATTCCCCAGGGCCCGACACCCCCAAATCGGGCAGGTCGGCTGGGCGGATCGCCGGGCGGTGCGAGGCTCCGCGAGCCTGGGACGGATGTCTGGCTGGAGTCCTCTTGCAAATTTCCTCCTCCGAGGATTCCGCCCTGCCTGTGTGGGCTCGGGAGGGGTGCTTGCGTGTGTTGAAAGCCCTGAGCATTGAGTTCCCCGAAGACTCAAACTGTCAGGGGATTTGGAAAAGACCTATGAATTCCGAAACCAGTGAGCCCAGCCCAGCGAAAGGCGGAAGGGTGTCTGATTTTGGACCATTCCTTAGACCACTAAAGAACACGTTTCCAGTTAAGTGTTGAGTGCAGATTTTTCGAGACACTGGATTCTCTGTCCGGCTCTCTCCGAGGGAGTTCCCTTCGTGCCCGTGGTTGCAGCAGGCAGCGCAGCATCTCCATATCCGCCTGTAGGAAGGGGCTGGGGAAGGAGAGGACCAGCGGCTCCTTTTTAGATGACGTAATCCAGAAGTTGTGCGGATCACTTCCTTTCACATCCCATTGACCTGAGCATAGTCTCACGGCCACTCCTCACTGCACAGTCATCCGGGAATTGCAGCCTCACTCGAGGTCGCCAGTGCGCCATGCCAAAATTCCCCTGGGTTTGGGACCCCAACGTATTGCCAAAGAATGGAAGGGGAGGACTGACAACGAGAAAAAGTCATCTGTGCCTTGGAAGGCGTCCCAAAGAGGGCAGTGTCCTACCTCCAGTAGAGGAGACCGTTTTTAGAAATAGGTGTGGTCAGAGGGTGGAGAGATGGAAGAGGCAAAAATGAAAAGAGCCATTTGAAATTGACTTGCCCTTGCTGAGGGCTTCCCTGGTGGCTCAGCAGTCAAGAATCCACCTGCCAATGCAGGAGACATGGGTTCAATCCCAAGATGGAGAAGATCCCCTGGAGAAGGAGATCCCCTCTCCAGCATTATTTCCTGGAGAATCCCATGGACAGAGAAGCCTGGTGGCCTACAGTCCATGGGATCGCAAAGAATCAGACAACTTAGCGACCAAACAATAAGCCCTTGATGAGCTTACAGAAAGAGCACAGTTGTGGGAGGGGGGGGAGGCTGTAGAATTGTAATGATCTGAACAATGAAAGGGGTTCACCCTATTCTTACTGAAATTTCATTAGAATGGGACCACGAACAACTCTTTATTCTTACACAGATTTCTAATGTATGATGGGGACTCCATGGAAGAGCTGATTCCAACCCCCATAAATTCAGGAATACAAAGAATGTGCCTGGAGATTGCCTTTTGTTAAACTGTCTCCCCAGGAAGCCCTCAGCAAGAATAATACCTTCCCTGAAAGAAAAAGACCTGCTTAATGTTGAGAATGTTAAATTTCCTCCTTACTGTCTCTGCTTCCCTGCCTGACAGACTTTCTTCTTTGGACTGGATGGTGCCTAGCTGAAAGAGCTGAGGTTGGAATCCTAAAATTAAAAACTGACAGCAATCTTTCAGTAAAAAATAAGTAAATTAGAAAAAAACAACCAACAACAGTGGCTCAGTGGTGGTGGAAGCAGGGGCCATCAGCACTGCTGTGGGGCTCAGCACTAGGGTGTAGAAGCAGAATTCTAGAAGGTCCAAAACCTACACTGGTACCATGAAGTCAACAGTTGCTCAGTAAACATTTGGTTTTTATGAGAAAGCTGAGGGCTTCCTGGGGAGATAAAAGGCAATCTCCAGGCACATTCTCTTATTCCAGGATTTCTGGGGGTTGGAATCAGTCCTTTGACGGAGTCCCCATCATACATCAGAAACTTGTAGGACATTAACTCCCAAGCATCCTGATTGGAGTTTGATATTAGCAGATGCAAAGTATTCTATACATGTATAACTGAATCACTTTGCTGTATAACCAGAAATAACAACTGTGTGCATGCATGCTAAGTCTCTTCAGTTGTGTCCAACTCTTTGCAACCCTGTGGACTGTAGCCCACCAGGCTCCTCTGTCCATGAGATTGTCCAGGCAAGAATACTGGACTGCAATGCCCTCCTCCAGGGGATCATCCCTACCAAGGGATTGAACCTGCAACCCCTGCATTGTAGGTGGATTCTTTACCACTGAGCCACCAGGGAAGCCCCAATTCAACTCTAGTCCAATATAAAATAAAAATTAAAAAAAGAAATTCCAAAAAAGAGTGTCAGCCAAAAAATAAACCTTTATACTTCAATAAAAAATTTTTAAAGGTTAGTTTCTTAAAAGCAAGAAAAAAAAAAAAGCAAAACAGCATCCCACAGCCAGAAATGACTTCAATGTTAGGGGTATTTACCTTTTGTACACAGTGAGAAACCCAAGGAGATGGCCCAGCCGGATAAAGGCCCAAGAATGCTGGTGCCATGGAGATAAGAAGGTGGGCAGTTTAGGTGTGAACTAGTCCACCTGTCTTAGGGAGATAATAAGAGCTAGTTAGCACCTGAAAATTATTTGATTATATTCTGTCCTCAGATGAATTATTCTTACGTTTGGCATCTTCAATTCTAATTCCTTTGTTTCATTCTACTTTTGTGTGGCTGAAAACTCAGTGCATTTTGTTAGGATGTTAAATATACAATGAGGCTTTTATAGAGATTATCAAACTACGTGAAATAAGTCACACAGAGAAAAATATTATGTATCACTTATATGTGGAATCTAAAAAAAATAGTACAAATGAATTTATTTACAAAACAGAAACTGACTCACAGACATAGAAAAGAAACTTATGGTTACCAAAGGGGAGGGAGGGGAAGGGAAAAATTAGGCCTATGAGATTAACCAATCCACACTACTATATATAAAATAGATGAAAAAGAAAGGTTTATTGTATAGCACAGGAATTTTATTCAATATCTTGTAATGGATATGATTATTAAATACTTACAGTAGAAAAGAATCTGAAATATATATATAGAGATATATGTGTAACTGAATCACTGCTGTACGTCTGAAACTAACACAATATTGTAAATCAACTACCTCAATAAAAATTTTTTTAATTGAGGCTTTTGTTTTTATTTGTATCCTTCTGCTTTAGTTTTATAGAGGAGAGGTCATGCAGTGCAACCTACTGTAAATGAGTTTCCCTGTGGGATTATGCACAGAAGAATGTTCTCAGGGCTTCTGAATTTATAGACACAACCTCTCCACCATCCCCCCTCAACTAGCTAATGGCTCTCCTAGAAATTTGCAGAGGTAGACATGCTTGCGAATAGCAGGATCTTAGTTCTACTGCCTTCCTCGATGGCTGTAGAGACCAAGGGTAGCAACTTCAGAAGTCTGACCATTTGAGTCTTTATTGTATAGAGATTATTAAATCCATGCATTAAGCCACGAGTGGGGTACGGTGGGGATCCAGGAGAGGCAAAATAGAAAATACTCGTCCACCCTAGGAACAAAGACAACAGTGGTCCTTGGCAGACCTATGATACTGGTGTAATCTCCACTGTGGGAAGGGTGAGAATTGCGAGCCGAAAATGGAGCAAAGGGGCACTGAGGCATAGGGCAACAGAATCACTGTCTTTCCAACACCCAGTCTGATGTTTGGGATAAGACGAGCTAAGCATGACACGCTGCTCTCTGTCCTGTATGCAGGTGCTGACATTGTTTTCCATCGGAGAAATGGTCTGTTGTCTTTCTGAACCTCCTCTCTGCTTCACAGGTCATGAGCCTGGGCTGATGCAGTTGGTGAATTACTACAGAGGGGCTGACAAACTGTGTCGCAAAGCATCTTTAGTGAAGTAAGTGTTCTTTAAGACCCAGTGTTTTCCATTGTCACCTAAACGTAAGCTTTCATCCTGAAGCACTTAAGGAGAATGTGGAATTGTCTTTTAAGGGTGAAAATACTTTCATTTAGAAACAATCAAAGATCAGTTTTGGTGTGTGTGTGTGTGTGTTGCCACATTGCCGGAATCTTAGTTCCCTGACCAGGGATCAGACCTGTGCCTCCTGCATTGGAAACTAGGAGTCTTAACCACTGGACTGCCAGGGAAGTCCCCAAATATTAGTTTTGATTGTTATCCAGACTTTGCTGTACGTGTCTGGTAAAGCCTGTCTGTCTCTTACATGAGGGGCTTCCCTGGTGGCTCAGTGGTAAAAAATCTGCCTGCTAATCCACAGGTTCGATCCCTGGGTTGGGAATATTCCCCAGGAATGGCAACCACTCCATTATTCTTGCCTGGAGAATCCCATGGACAGAGGAGCCTGGCGGGCTACCATCCATGGGGTCGCAAAGAGTCAGACACGAATTAGTGACTCAACAACAACAACAACTCATAGGTGAGGATCCCTTGAAGCAGAGCCTAAGACAGGGCTTCTCATGGCAGTGATTAATGAGGAGAGGGCTCGCAGGAGAAACTCACTGAGAACCAGGGAAGCCTGGGAAGCAACCAAGCAAAGAGGTGATTTCAGCTGAAATCTCAACTCAGCCTGATTCCATGGAAATTGGGAGCAAATGGCCCCTTGATAGTCTAGACTCTGATGTCGGTCAGCCACTGGCTATGAGAGGATGTACCTTCCCAGCATTTCTAGGCAGCAGCTGGCCCCTGGAGAAGGGGTGCACATATGCTTATAGCAGTCAGCTTGCAGCAGCCAGGGGCCCCTCAGAAGGGACACCTGGGGAGAATATACCAGTATCTACCACACTGCCCATCTCTGAGCAGTTCACTTATGGCTTGCTGCCGAAAGCATCATGGGACTTCCCTGATGGTCCAGTGGTTAAGACTCAAAGTGGTTAAGTCAGTCCAGTGTCCAACTCTTTGTGACCCATGGACTGTAGCCTGCCAGGCTCCTCTGTCCATGAGACTCTCCAGGTAAGAATACTGGAGTGCGTTGCCTTTCCTCCTCAATGCAGGGAGCACGAGTTCCATCCCTGGTCGGGGACTAAGATCTCATATGCCTTACTATGTGACAGAACAACACACAAAAAAAGAAGAGCGGTGTCATAAGGTGGAAGCGAGCAGCCTAATCCAGTGATTAAGGTCTAGCATCAGCAGCTTGGGTTTTAATTTCAACTCTTCTTAACAGCTTGGGCAAATTTTCTAATCACTCTAAGCCTCAGCGCATCCTTCACAAAGAGGTTGTAATGCACATAATGTCTGTAACAGTGGCACAGACTGAGCATTTGACCCTATGCCTTAGTTTCCTTTTCTGTAAAATGAGGATAATAATAGCAACTACCTCAGGGTTGTTGTAAGGATTAGTTGAATTAATATATGTAAAGTCTTGGACTCATTCGAGAGTCAGAGTCCATATTGTATAAATGAAAGAGGGGTGGGGCCCCTAAAATCCGATCTCCAGGATTCCCTCTACGGTGACTAGTGTGAATGCGTATGTAGCCAAACCCATCACTTTGGTAAGACAACACTAGAAGGTGTGACTCAATGAAAATACTCTTTTCCCCAGTCATACTGCTTTGCGGGCTCTAGATATTTACTAACTTGTGTTGATAGGAATATTTCCACCTTTGGCTCAGACTCACTGCCTTTGGTAACTTATGTACCACTTCTCCCTGTGATGGATTTTCATGATTTATCAGCTACTTCTAAAGGAGAACAAAAATTCATAAAGTCTTCTTTTTACATATTTACGTATTTATTTGGTTTTTAACATTTATCTACTTGACTGCATCTGATCTTAGTTGTGACATAGAATCTTTGTTGCATCATTCAAGATCTTTAGTTGTAGTGCAAGGATTCTCTAGTTATGGTGTGCGGGCTTAGTTGTTGCATAGCCTTTGGAATCTTAGCTCCCTGACCAGAGATCAAACCCATGTCCCCTGCATTGCAAGGTGGATTCTTAACCACTGGACTACCAGAGAAGTCCCCTTATTTACATATTTAGAACTCAGAAGTTTGTTTCACAAGAACTAGGAGTAGAAGTAGGGTTGTTTATTGAGGTTATTCTTTAGATATTTTGATAAAATGCTTGTTCATTCTGTGATTTTTTTTCTAAAGATAAAGGTAGGACTTTTTTGAATAAAAAGCAGAGGATACTGTGAAAAGTAATATTCTCTATATTTGCATACTTGGCAGCTAAGATAAAACGGAGAGAGTTCAGAGCTAGAGGCATGAGTAGATCTAAGTATCTGGATTTCTATGGCCTTGGACAGTGCCACTCAGAATCCCCGTGTCCCATCTGTGAGGATGTCGGGGATCATGCCTGCTTTTTGTCTCCCCGTGGCATGTGACGTGGTCTATTACAGCACCCTATACATGGCGACGTGACCTACTTGGGCTGAGGGTTGTCATCCTCTAAACTTCCTTCATTCTCTCAGGTGTCCTGTGGAGGACTGCGGTCATTCCTTTTGTTCCTTAGTTTATATAGCTCAAAGTGAAAGTAAAAATGTTAGTTGCTCAGTCGTGTCCAACTCTTTGTGACTCTATAGACTGTAGCCCACCAGGGTCCTCTCCATGGGATTTTCCAGGCAGGATACTGGAGTGGGTTGCCATGCCCTCTTCCAGGGGTTCTTCCTGACCCAGGACTTGAACCCAGGTTCCCTGCGTTGCTGGCAGATTCAAAATAAAGTAAATAGAGTGCTAGCTGCATGTATCATTTAAATTGCCTAGTAGCCCCATTAAAATGAGTACAAAGATGGCTTCCCTGGTGGCTCAGTGGTAAAGAATCTGCCTGCCAATGCAAGAGACTCGGTTTCCGTCCCTGATGCAAGATCCCACAGGCCTCAGAACAGCTAAGCCCGTGTACCACAACTGCTGAGCCTGTGCTCTAGAGCTTGAGAGCCGCACTACTGAGCCCACAGGCCCTATAGCCCATGCTCTGCAACAAGAGAAGCCACTGCAGTGGGAAGCCTGCGTACCACAACTAGAGAGTCGCCTCCACTCGCCACAACTAGGGAAAAGTCCGTGCAGTAATGAAGGCCCAGATAGCCAAAAAAAATTTAATTAATTTAAAAAAATGACTACAAAGAATTGTACAATTTATTTTAGTAATACATTTTATTTAACCAAATAATTCTAAAACGTCAGTTTGACATGTAATTAATATAAAAAACAACTAATGAGATATATTAGTTTTGTATTCAAGTCTTCAGAATCTGGTGTATATTTTATATTTATAGCACATCTAAACTCAAACATTAAATTTTCATTGGTGTATTTCCCAGGAGGTGTAGTGGTTAAGACTCTGCTCTTTGACTGCAAGAGAGCACAGGTTCGATCCCTGGTTGGGAATTAAGATCCTGCCTGCCTTGGGGTGTGGGGGGAAAAAAAGAAAGAAAGACATATGCAGCATCGATATAGGTGAAAAAGTATAAATCACAAGACCATTTTTTGTCTTTGATTATTGAGTGAAATAATAATTGAAAAGAATGATTTGGTAAGCATTCCTCTTATTTTAAGAAAATGTGAATTGGAGTTAACAGTACAAGAATCCTGCTAAAATTCTCTCTCTCACTCAGGGGCATTGGTAAAGAACACAGTATCATTAAATTCATCATCTTGTGTTTCTTCAATTCTTCATTGTATCATTTGCAAGTATGTACTGAACCATTTTAACAATTTATCCATACTGAGTACAAATGTTTTTAGTATGTGTCGATATGTATCATTCAATAGAATGTAACAATAAAGCAAAAAAAAAAACAAACAAGCAAACATTAGTCTATTCAGTTCACTTCAGTCAGTCAGTCCTGTCCGACTCTTTGCGACCCCATGAATTGCAGCATGCCAGGCCTCCCTGTCCACCAACTCCTGCAGTTTACTCAAACTCACGTCCATCAAGTTGGTGATGCCATCCAGCCATCTCATCCTCTGTCATCCCCTTCTCCTCCTGCCCCCAATCCCTCCCAGCATCAGGGTCTTTTCCAGTGAGTCAACTCTTCTCATGAGGTGGCCAAAGTACTGGACTTTCAGCTTTATCATCATTCCTTCCAAAGAAATCCCAGGGCTGATCTCCTTCAGAATGGACTGGTTGGATCTCCTTGCAGTCCAAGGGACTCTCAGGAGTCTCCTCCAACACCACAGTTTGAAAGCATCAATTCTTCGGCGCTCATTAAATCCCAGTAAAGCCCAGACTTTAACCCAGGTTAGCTGAAGTAATGTCTGTCATGATAGAAACTATTTTTTCACGTAGAGATGAAATTCATCTGACAAATGTAAAAGATTAGGAAATATCTTTACCATGAGTTTCTATTTTAGGCTGCAATTTGACAATATTTTTTTCATATATTTGGAAATCTTTTGAGGCAAAACATACAAATTATTAATTGGGCAGCTTCTATCACCCAACTCATCTAAAGCTAAGGAAAAATATTTCAAAATTTTCAAATTTTGATTAAATCTTTGATATTGTTAGAAATGCTTTGTACTCTCTGGGCAGTTATTGATATCTTAACTAAAGACCATTCAGTTTTTATAAAATATTTTTTTAGGCTTTCTTCAAAATTCTTCTGCTACATTTCCATTTAAAATGATACTGTTTTTTTGTGTAAGAATCCAAGCCATTTCATAGCTGAACAAAGTTACAAACCCAGATCCTATTAAAAATGTTTAAAATTTCTTTTTTCTGTTGAATTTTTAATTCTGATTTTAGCCACTAATTTCATTGTTTTTTGACTGTTGAAAGGTAAACATTTATCGAATTCCTTATGTTTCTTGAAAATGTCCCCTTTATACAACAAACTTCATTTTTCCTTCCACTGCTGCTGCTGCTAAGTCACTTCAGTTGTGTCTGACTCCGTGCGACCCCATAGACGGCAGCCCACCAGGCTCCCCCGACCCTAAGATTCTCCAGGCAAGAACACTGGAGTGGGTTGCCATTTCCTTCTCCAATGCATAAAAGGAAAAGTGAAAGTGAAGTCACTCAGTCCTATCGGACTCTTAGCGACCCCATGGACTACAGCCCATCAGGCTCCTCCGTCCATGGGGTTTTCCAGGCAAGAGTACTGGAGTGGGCTGCCATTGCCTTCTCTGAAACACAGCAGATTTTAGTTGCTGTCCATGGTGAAATTTGTGCACACATTTGAATGTCTTCTGCTGCTAAGTCACTTCAGTCGTGTCCGACTCTGTGCGACCCCATAGACGGCAGCCCACCAGGCTCCGCCATCCCTGGGATTCTCCAGGCAAGAACAGTGGAGTGGGCTGCCATTTCCTTCTCCAGTGCATGAAAGTGAGAAGTGAAAGTGAAGTCACTGAGTCGTGTCCAACTCTCAGTGACCCCATGGACTGCAGCCTACCAGGCTCCTCCGTCCACGGGAGTTTCCAGGCAAGAGTACTGGAGTGGGGTGCCATTGCCTTCTCCGTGAATGTCTTCTAGTACTTATTTTTCCTTTATTGTGTGGTTATACCTCTAGCTTCTGCATCTCCACTCAGTTTGATATCAGTAGTATACCTTTGTTTTAAATTGAAGAACTTGTCTGTACACATTTTTTTAATTGAAAAAATAATTATGCTTGCTTACCAATTATGATTACCTAGCTATTACTAGGGCTTTCCAGGTGGCTTAGTGGTAAAGAATCACCTATAGGAAATACAGGTTCAATCCCTGGTTCAGGAAAATCCCCTGAAGAAGGAAATGGCAACCCACTTCAGTATTCTTGCCTGAGAAGTTTCATGGACAGAGGAACCTAGAGGGCCACAGTCCATTGGACACAACTTACTGAGTAAACAACAACAACAACAAGGCTATCACTATAACTTGTGCTATGAGCATAATAAGCATGTTATAGTGTTTCATCAGTGCCTGGAAAACAATTCACATGAATCCATCTATTGTCCACAAGCAGAACAGTGATGCTTTTATGTTTAATACCAGAAGCAGCATGTGCACCGACGCACAAGCCACCCTCCGGCAGCAGCGTCTTAGGTCATCCACTGGTGAAAGGGAAACATCATCTTGCCAAAACAGTACTGTTTTGCTTCATGGAAACTTACCTTACGATGCTTCAGCTTTTAAATTAAAACTAGACACAGTGGGAAATTCAGTTCCTGAGTTACATTGGCCACTTTCCAAGTGCTGCGAAGCACTTGAAAGTTCCTGTGGCTCATGGCCACCATGATGCAGATAGAGCATGATGCAGATAGAGCCGAATGGTCTGTGAGTAGAAATGCATGGGTTTTTTTTGTTTGTTTGTTTGTTTTGGTTATTTCGAGTTCTTTAAGTTAAATTCCATTGCCTCTGACTTAAAAAGAAGGTGAAAGTGACAGTCACTCAGTTGTGTCTGACTCTTTGCGACCCCTATAATCCATGGAATTTTCCAGGTCAGAATACTGGAGTGGGTAGGCTTTCTCTTTGTCCAGGGGATGTTCCCAACCTAGGGATCGAACCTAAGTCTCCCACATTGCAGGTGGATTCTTTACCAGCTGAGCCACAAGGGAAGCCCAAGAATACTGGAGTGGCTAGCCTGTCCCTTCTCCAGCGGATCATCCTGACCCAGGAATTGAACTGGGGTCTCCTGCATTGCAGACAGATTCCTTACTGAGCTATTAGAGAAGAGCTTTATTTAAAAATCTCAATTAATAGTTTCTTTTCATTATTTCTGCTGTTGGCTCACTGGCTGAGTTTTGCTGATTACAGACCAGGCTCTGGCATTTCTGTTTTAGAGAGACAAGGAAGTGCAGCTCAGGGGACACTTGTGAGTGTCGTTGGGTAGGTTCTTCCGTCCTCTGACTCCTGGGGACCAAGGATGGGTTTAGAGTTAGGACTTGAGAACAGTTCAGGGCTTGCATCCTCCCTGTTCCTCACTACCTTTATGAAGTTGGAAAATTCACTTCTCTGTGACCCAGTATCTCATCCATGAAAGGTGATGCTGGTGGCTCCCTGTACGGTTCTCATTGGGAAGACGATGCTGAGGGAAGCCTTTGTGTTTATTAGTGCCGGATGTTATATCCCCCTTGTTATGTTATTTGGGAGGCAGGAGATGTGTTTAGTTATGACCACCAGAGTCCCGTGTTCCATTAGAAAGACTCTTCCTGAGAATCCCATGGCAGTCCAGTGACACAGGTTTGATCCCTGGTTTGGGAACTAAGATCCTGCAAGCTACATGGGGCTGCCCCTCCCTCACCAAAAAAAGATTGTTCTTACTCTGCCACTGAAACCAGGCTGAGCTAAAAGCAAGAATTAAAGAACTAAAATAAATCTTTAGATAATTCAAATTCCAAAGTATTAGGCTTTTCTTTCCAGAGTTGGGCCAAGGTAGTATTTTTGCTAGTAATCCAGGTAGTTTCCTCAATTCTCCACTTGGTTTTGTTAGTGCAGGTCTAGCTTGGCTATAGTGTATTTGTTGGAAATATGCTGTTTCAGGATCAAATTAAGTTTCCTTAGTGATGCATCTTAAAAGGAGTTAAAGTTCTGGACATTAAGCCCTTTTGGAATTCCATGGAGTGTGCCTGTAAGGTCGTGTGTAACAGCTGTGTGCTGCTCTGTGGTCCATTGGAGGTCTGCCCAGTGAGGCCAAGAGTGAGGCATGGGATAAGGAGACCCACTCTGGGCCCTGGCCATGCCTCCTTGGAGAGCTGTGGGGCAAAGCACTGGCTTTTCTAAATAGAGGGAGAGACTGTCCTCAGAAGAGAGACTGACCTTCTATCATCTGCTAGGCTCATCAAAACCAGCCCAGAACTGGCTGAGTCCTGCACATGGTTCCCTGAGTCCTACGTGATTTATCCAACCAACCTCAAGACCCCAGTTGCTCCAGCTCAGAATGGAATCCATCCACCACTCCATAGTTCAAGGACAGACGAGAGAGAATTTTTCCTGGCTTCATATAACAGAAAGAAAGAGGAGGGAGAGGGCAACGTTTGGATTGCAAAGTCATCAGCTGGAGCCAAAGGTGAGTTGGCATCACTGCCCCTTCTCCCTTCCCTGCAGGTGCTTGATATGCTTTGTTAGAGTCAAATGATGTCTTTAGATGGGTGACTATTCTAATCTGAATCCTCAAGAATAGAGACCACATCTAGTTACACAGTTTAAAATATCTGGGTTCTGATGACCTAGAAATGTGTATCTCCAAATCACTCACAGTAAGTCGTCCATGTTCAAATTAGTTCCATTCTAAGAGCACATTCATAAGCCCAGTTTGTTTGGTGTGTGCTTAGTCACTCAGTCGTGTCTGACTCTTGGCAGCCCCATAGACTGTAGCCCACCAGGGTCCTCTGTCCATGAGATTCTCCTGGCAAGAATACTGGAGTGAGTAGCCATTCCCTTCTCCAGGGGATCTTCTCGTAGGTACCCAACTAACACAATCAGCCATATAGTACTGTACTGTAATAAATCCCATGGATGGAGGAGCCTGGTAGGCTGCAGTCCATGGGGTCGCAAACAGTCGGACATGACTGAGCGACTTCCCTTTCACTTTTCACTTTCATGCACTGGAGAAGGAAATGGCAACCCACTCCAGTGTTCTTGCCTGGAGAATCCCAAGGACGGGGGAGCCTGGTGGGCTGCTGTTTATGGGATCACACAGAGTCGGACACGACTGAAGTGACTTAGCAGCAGCAGTAATAGATTTATAATACTTTTCACACAAATAAGACATTAAAAAAAATAAACATTTTCCATCTTACAGTACAGTACCTCAAAAAGTACAGTAGCACAGTACAACAACTGGCACCAGGGGCTGGCATCGAGTGAACGGGCAAGCAGAGTTACTGACGGAGGAGGGGGAGGAGTGGGAGATGGTACAGCTGAGGGGTCGTCAGCAATAGGGGACTAAGGGCAAGCTGCACCACCACTTGCAGAGGATGCCGCCCGTGACAGTACTCCAGACGCGTGAACTACCGTACGTGATTTTGACATACAAACGCACGTTCTCATCTTTGAAAGTTTGCAATTTGAAGGTTCATATGTAGGGGACTTACTGTATACTAAAATAAAGTAAAACAAAATAAGCAAAAGTGTGTCTAGCTGAGGGCTTTCTCTTTAAGCTCCAAACCCAGTGGTAAGCATTTTCAACTTAACATGTCTGATGTAGAACCTTTCATTTCCTTCCGAACTATACCCACTCCAGCCTGCTCCTCTTTCTGCCTGCTCATGGAGTACATGATTCCACTTTTCACCCAGCTTCTGAACCCCAAACCTGAGCGTCCTTCTTGCCTGCTCTTTGCCTACAGTCAATCTCTAACACATCAGCAAGTCTTGCTAACTCTACCTTTAAAATAGTCTCAAATAGAACTTTTCTTGCCATTTCCACTGCTCTCGCTTGACATAAAGCTCCTGTTCTCTCTAACCTGGGTAATTACAATGCCTTTCCACAGCAGCTCTCCTGCTCTTGGGCCCAGTGATGTTTTAAAAACGGAAACATGATCATATTACTCCCCACTCAAGACTTACCAGCTGGCTCCCTGAGGCAACTAGAATAAACTCAAGTCCTGCTGGAAGTCGACACCACTTGATATTTGCCCATATCTCTGATCTCACCCCCTATCCTTGGCCTTGCTCCCTGTACTGTAGCCAGGAAGCCTGCCTAGAGTCCCTCAAATACTCTAAATTCATCTCTGTACCTGGAACGCACTTCCATGAGCTGTTTTTCGTTTCTCAGCTCAGATGGTAACTTGTCAGAGAGGCTTTTCTGATCTAAAATAGCCTCTATGTCCATTGCTTTCTATCCTTTCCCCTGCTTTAATTTTCCATCCCTGCACTAACCTTTTCCAGCGCTCTATTACTTATTAGTTTATCTCTTCATCTCCTCCACAATCCTCCAAGCTCCATGCAAACACAGACTTTGTTTTCTTCATCTCTGTACCTTCCCCACAGGCACTTAATAAATGTGTGAGAATGAATGCACTGAAGGCATAAGGTATGTCATAACTCAGGCTTAAAATAAGGCAGTTGCCAGTGTAATGATCACATAGACATGCTCCTTCTCTATAACTGCTATCATATGCTGTCTTAAAAACCATTCCGTTTTGAACTTACGCTTCTTTGATTGCCTTGAAAGACCATCTGGCCATTGGTACTCATTTTATTTATTTATTTTTTTTTGAGTCAAAATCAGCTTCATTATTATTTCCAACCTCACTTCTGATCTTATAAACAATATGGGTTCATTATAGGAAGTCAGAATGTACAGATATTATTATTCCCCATTACAAATTAAAACACCTATTACCATCATTTTGGTAATTATCTTTTTTTAAAAAAACTTTTTATTCTGTATTGGAGAATAGCTGATTAACAGTGTTGTGATTTTCTAGTTTAGATAAACAGCTAAGGGACTTAGCCATACATACACATGTATCCATTCTCCCCCAAACTCCCCTCCCATTCAGGCTGCCACATAACATTTAATCAAGTTCCCTGTGCTGTATAGTAGGTCCTTGTTAGTTATCCATTTTAAATACAGCAGTGTGTACATGTCCATTCCAAATTCCCTAACCATCCCTTCTCCCCATCCTTCTCCCTAACACATTGGTACTTATTTTTATCCCAGGTCCAGTGGACCTCACCTTCTTTTTTCACCAACTGTGAGACAGAAGGGCATCACCTAGAATCCTCAGGTGCCTCACCTACCTCTCCCTCCCCTCCTGTGACCTCTTCTGCAGAACTGTCCCCTAGCTTTTTTCCAATAGTAAACAGAGGAATTGGAAGAGGAAATAGTCGTCTACAGTATTCCAGATTCCTCCTGTGGATGGAGACTGGAGTCAGGGTGGCCACCATGAGGACATCTTGAGTCCCTGTGTCATGGGCTTGACTGGCACAAGAACGAGGAGTGAGGCAGGCCTTGGGCAGAAGGACATGTCAGGTCATGGCAGTGATCCCACCTGGGTGGTCCCTGGACCCTCAGCAACACAAGACAGAGAGTGATGCCCAGCAGCAGAGGGAGGTACAGACAGAATTAATGCCAAACAGAGAAGACATTTCACTTTAGGAGCTGAGGAGGTTAGTGGTGTGGATTTGTTTTATTTGGGAATTACAAAATGAAATGAATAGCTGAATGAATGAATTGTATTCTTGTTAAACAAACACATAGTACCTAGTGCTTTCTGGGTATAGTTGGTGTAACTTTACACTGTATTCAGAGCAAGCCACTGTTTACCGTCTCCACTGCCCATCTTGGATCTGAGTCACCTTCCCCGTCACCTGGAGCATTGCTCCCTGTCCTCCTATTCTTGGCCATTCTCCCGATCTCCGCACAGGACAATAGAGATCCTTTAGAGCAGAGTTAGACCATGTCACATTTGTACTCAGCACTGTCTCTGGGACCAGGATAGCACCTGACAATCAACAGAGGATCAATATATATATTGAGTGAATGAATGAATGTATAGATGGATGGATGAAAAGAAAAATAATGAACATTTGGAGACAGAGATAAATGAGACAGACATGGTTCTCTTGTGCTCATGGACCCACAGTCTAGTCAGAAAGAAGGCTAATGATGCTAATTTCCAGAAGAGATGGAAACATTTTTTCAAAAGTTTTTGAAAACAAAAACTAAGATACAAATCTCCATAGCACCTTTATAAGACCCAAATAAAGATACATGTATATGTATAACCGAATCAACTCTGCTATACCCCTGAAACTAACACAACATTGAAAATCAACTATACTCCAATATAAAATAAAAGTTTTTTAAAAAGCCAAACAAAAAATAAATAAATAAATAAAAAATAAAAAACCAAACAACAGTGGATACAACCCAAATGTCCATTGATTGATCAATTGAAAAAAAATGTGGTGTAGCCATCCACACAGTGGAATATTTAGTCATAGAAAGGTGGAAAGGCATATTGACAATATGGATGAAGCTTGAAAAAAACTATGTTAATGAAAGAAGCTAGACCACAAAAGGCCCCTTACTATTTATATCCATTTATATGAAGTCTCTAGATTCGGCACACCTCTGGAGATAGAAAGTAGGTTAGTGGTCATCAGAGGCTTGGGTGAGGAAGGAATGGGTGTAAGTGTTTAGTGGGTATGAAGTTTGGGGGAGGTGATGAAAACATTCTAAAATTAGATTGTAGTAATGGTTGCAAAACTCTCGAATATACTAAGGACCATTGAATTTTGCACTTTAAAAAGGTGAATTTTATAGTATGTAAAATATCTCATAGCTCTTTTAAAATATTACATCCTTTATTTAATGTTGAGGGACAGTTTTTCTTGGAGTATAGTTGACTTACAGTGTTGTGTTAGTTTCAGGTGTATAGCAAAGTGAATCAGTTATACAATACATATATCCACTCTTTTTAGATTATTTTCCCATATAGGTCATTATCAAGTATTGAGTAGAGTTCCCTGTGCTATACAGTAAGTCCTTATTAGTTATCTGTGTTATATGTAGGAGTTCAGTTCAGTCGCTCAGTCATGTCCGACTCTTTGCAACCCCATGAATCTCAGCACGCCAGGCCTCCCTGTCCATTACCAACTCCCAGAGTTTACTCAAACTCATATCCATCAAGTCGGTGATGCCATCCAGCCATCTCATCCTCTGTCGTCCCCTTCTCCTCCTGCCCCCAATCCCTCCCAGCATCAGGGTCTTTTCCAGTGAGTCAACTCTTCGCATGAGGTGGCCAAAGTATTGGAGTTTCAGCTTTAACATTAGTCCTTCCATTGAACACCCAGGACTGATCTCCTTTAGAATGGACTGGTTGAATCTCCTTCTAGTCCAAGGGACTCTCAAGAGTCTTCTCCAACACCACAGTTCAAAAGCATCAATTCTTCGGCCCTCAGCTTTCTTCACAGTCCAACTCTCACATCCATACATGACCACTGGAAAAACCATAGCCTTGACTAGATAGACCTTTGTTGGCAAAGTAATGTCTCTGCTTTTTAATATGCTATCTAGGTTGCTCATAACTTTCCTTCCAAGAAGTAAGCGTCTTTTAATTTCATGGCTGCAACCACCATCTGCAGTGATTTTGGAGCCCCAAAAAATCAAGTCTGACACTGTTTCCACTGTTTCCTCATGTATTTGCCATGAAGTGATGGGACCAGATGCCATGATCTTCGTTTTCTGAATGTTGAGCTTTAAGCCAACTTTTTCACTCTCCTCTTTCACTTTCATCAAGAGGCTTTTAGTTCCTCTTCACCTTCTGCCATAAGGGTGATGTCATCTGCATATCTGAGGTTATTGATATTTCTCCCAGCAATCTTGATTCCAGCTTCTGCTTCTTCCAATACGTATGTTCAGGTAAATCCCAATCTCACAGTTTATTCCCCTCCCCTTCATGCTTGCTAACCATAAGATTGTTTCTACATCTGTGACTCTATTTCTGTTTTGTAAATAAGTTCATTTGTACCTTTTTTTTTTTAGATTTCACATATTAGTGGTATCCTATGATATTTGTCTTTTTCTGTCTGACTGACTTCACTCAGTATGATTATCTCTCAGTTGATGGACACTTTGAATGTATCCAGTGTTTTCTATTACAGTGCTGCAAGAATGTTCTATTACATTTGTCTCCATGCCGTAACCTTACTGATGTTTCTGTAAAATATAGTGTTTACAGTGGGTTTATTGATTATAAGCAACACACAACCTTTATTGTGATACCAGTGACCAAGAGTAGTGGCCTGTATTCAGCGTGCTCAGATTCTGAATATCCATCAAAATGAAATTTCATGGTTGGAGCCTGCTATGATGGTGTTTACAATCCTACGTAAATAGAGAGTAGGGTTGGATAATGCAGGTGCTTTTGTAGGGAGACAGGAGAATGAGAGATGGAAGGAGGGAAGGGATGGAGAAGAAAAACGAGCTGGCCAGTAAGCGCCTCCTGTGGGCTTTTTCCTGCTGTTAGCATTTTCCTTCTGGCTTTGCGGAGAGCTTTTCTTTTTCCTCTTGGGATGAACTGGACTGATCTGGCTTTGCTTTTGCCCTGTTAGGTGAAGGCATCCTCATCTCCTCAGACGCTACAGAACTGTTGGATTTCATAGACAACCAAGGCCAGGTGCATGTGATCCAGAAATACCTGGAGCGCCCGCTGCTCCTGGAGCCCGGTCATCGCAAGTTTGACATCCGGTAACGCATCCACGTCTGGAGTTTTTGTTTTTCAAATTTGGGGAAAATGCAGTTGTGCTTGATGAGCAGTGTGATCTGGAGTGTGAGAAAGTATTGGACTGCATTCAATGTCACCCAAGTTGGGCTTCCCAGGTGGCTCAGACAGGAAAGAATCTGCCTGCAATGCATTGATCCCTGGGTGGGGACGATCCCCTGGAGAAGGGAATGACAACCCACTCCAGTATTCCTGCCTGGAGAATCCCATGGACAGAGGGTTTGGCAGGCTACAGTCCATGGGGTCGCACAGAGTTGGATACAACTGAGTGACTAGCACTTTCAAGCTGAGTGGCTGAACGGAACTGAGTTTCTATACTTCATTACCTGGTTTTCTGTCACTCTTTCTCTTGTCTTTCTATAAAATGTGGCTAAAATGATGAATTTCCTCTCTCTCTCTTTTAGTATTCTCTCTTTTAAAAGCTGTCTATGGCTGCATTGGATCTTTGTTGCTGCACACAGGCTTTCTCTAGTTGTGGCGAGCGGGGACAGCTTTCTAGTTGCGGTGCTCAGGCGTCTCGTTGCAATGGCTTCTCTTGCTGTGGAGCACAAGACTCTAGTTCTAGGGCTTTCGGGCTTCAGAGGTTGTGGCACATGGGCTTAGTTGCCCCATGGCCTGTGAGATCTTCCCAGACCAGGGATTGAACCCATGTTCCTGCATTGGCGGGATTCTAAACCACTGGTCCACCAGGAAAGTCCCTTTAATATTCTTTTTACTGGAGATGACTGCTGCTACTGCTGCTGCTAAGTAGTGTCAGTCGTGTCCGACTCTGTGCGACCCCATAGACGGCAGCCCACCAGGCTCCTCTGTCCCTGGGATTCTCCAGGCAAGAACACTGGAGTGGGTTGCCATTTCCTTCTCCAATGCATGAAAGTGAGAAGTGAAAGTGAAGTCACTCAGTCATGTCTGACTCTTAGCGACCGCATGGACTGTAGCCTACCAGGCTCCTCTGTACATGGAATTTTCCAGGCAAGAGTACTAGAGTAGGGTGCCATTGCCTTCTCCACTGGAGATGACTAGTGGATCCAAAAGGAAGGGCATCAGTGTGTGGGGCTTGCTTATGAAAGAAAGAAGCAAAGAGATATACCCAGAACACATAGTCAGACACAGCAGATCACATGACCCTGCTAAAGGCTGTGTCCTCCCTCTGTTATCTGAGTCCCACTTTTTAAGGGTTTCTTGAACACACCTTAGGGTTTTGGACTTTATGTTTCCAAGAAAGGATGTGACAAGGAGAAGGAGGTTGTGGGTGCTTTCAAAAGCTGAATAGCCCTGGCCCCAGCTTGCCCCAGGCCTTTCTATCATCACCCAACCAGGACTCTCTCACCTTCATGCCTTCACTTTGACTTACTGCTTCTCAAACACCTGTCTTGTCAGACCAGGTTCAGTAGGAACAGTCTTCCTAAGATTACTAAAAGAGTAAACCTGGCAACTGGGGCTTTCATATTAACAGTAAAAACCAGCCCACTCAGATCTCTTCAAAATACTGTGTCTTTTGAATGGACCAAAGTCTTCTTGTCAGTTATGGTGAAATGTTTTCTTTGCCTCATTACAGTGATAATTTGCTCTTTTGGCTAATTGTCACGGCTTGCCTCATATAATTTTATTTATTTATTTTAATATTTGTTTATTTATTTTTGGATGCATTGGGTCTTCCTTGCAGCACGTGGGCTTCTCTCTAGTTGTGTGCAGGCTCAGTTTCCCCACGGCATGTGAGATCTTAGTTCCCCGACCAGGGATCAAACCTGCGTCCCCTGCATTGCAAGGCGGCTTCTTAACCACTGGATAACCAGGGAAGTTTGTAACCTCGAATAATTTTAGAAACTACTTCCTTCCTCTGTTTCCTCCCAGAATAGTCAAAGTGTGGGGATGATAAATAAAACATGGAGAAGCTTTGGATAACTTGAATAAAATAGTGTTTTGTTTTGTTGACTTTGCAGAAGCTGGGTCTTGGTGGATCATCAGTTTAATATCTACCTCTATAGAGAGGGTGTCCTTCGGACTGCTTCAGAACCATATCATATGGATAATTTCCAAGATAAAACCTGCCACTTGACCAATCACTGCATTCAGAAGGAGTACTCGAAGAACTATGGGAAGTATGAAGAAGGGAATGAAATGTTCTTTGAGGCGTTCAATCAGTACCTAACAAGTGCTTTGAACATCACCCTGGAAACTAGTATCTTACTACAAATCAAACATATAATAAGGTAACCTAATCCTATCTCTTTTGGTTAAATGTGTCTTGAAGGACCTTTGGAAGTTTGTGCCTCTCAAGGAATTGTTCCATTTCAGTTGTCTAATTTAAGGACAAAAATTATTTGTTATATCCCTTTATTATCCTTTTAATATCTATATGATGTGTAGTGATGAAGCTTTTTAAAATGCTTATGCTTAATCCTTTGATTACCTTATATTGGTAATTTATATCTTCTCTCTTTCACTTGGGCAGGTTGGTTAGAGGCTTATCAGTTTTATTAATCTCTTCTAAAAGTCAGCATTTGGTTTTATAGATTTTCTCTGCCATTTTTGTTTTCAATGTCTTCATGTTCATTATGATTTTTATTCTTCTGCTATTGAGGGGTTTGCTTTTCTCTTCTTTTCCTAGATTCCTTAAAGTATAAGGGCAGATCACTGATTTGAGACATTTAGTTTTTTCAAAAATATAAGCCTTTAATGCCATCAGCTTTCCTATAAGAACTCGTTAGCTGCATCCCACAGATTTTGCCGTCATGTTTTTGTTTTCATTTTATTAAGATACTTTCTAGTTTCCCTTGTGACTTCATCTTTGCCTTGTGTGTTATTTAGCAATTTTTGCTGAATTTGCAAATATTGGGGATTCTCAAGGAATTTTCATTTCATTATGGTCAGAGAACATATTTTGTATGGTTTTAAATTTATTAAAGTTTGTATCATGGTCCAGAATATGGTCTATCTTTACTTATTTAAAATTTTTTCTTAATATGGTCCATGTTAGTGAATGTTCCACATGTACTAAAAATAATGTTTATTCTGCTGTAGTTGAGCAGGGTGTTCTATAAATGTCCATTAGGTGAAGGCAGTTGGTAGTGTCATTCAAGTCTTTTGATTTCTTGTTGATTTTCTGTTCTACTTGTTCTGTCCATTATTGAGAGGTAAAATTTTGGAAGTCTCCAAGTATAATTATGGACCTGTCTATTTCTCCTTTTAGGGAACTTCCCTGGTGGCTCAGACGGTTAAGCGTCTGTCTACAGTGAGGGAGACCCAGGTTCAATCCCTGGGTCGGGAAGATCCCCTGGAGAAGGAAATGGCAATCCACTCCAGTACTATTGCCTGGAAAATCCCATGGACAGAGGAGCCTGGTAGGCTACAGTCCATGGGGTCGCAAAGAGTCGGACACAACTGAGTGACTTCACTTCACTTCACTTCATGTCTCCTTTTAGTTTTATTTGTATTTTGCTTTGCATNCCCTGGAGAAGGAAATGGCAATCCACTCCAGTACTGTTGCCTAGAAAATCCCATGGACAGAGGAGCCTGGTAGGCTACAGTCCATGGGGTCGCAAAGAGTCGGACACAACTGAGTGACTTCACTTCACTTCACTTCATGTCTTCTTTTAGTTTTATTTGTATTTTGCTTTGCATATTTTGAAGATCTGTTTTCAGGTGCATATACATTTAGAGTTGTTATTTCTTTGGGAAGAATTTACCTCTTTATCATTATGTAGTTCCTGTCTTTATCTCTGGTAGTATTTCTTATTTTGAAGTCTATTTTGCCTGATATTAATATAGTCACTCCAGCTTTCTTTTGATTAATAATTTTTATGTTTTCATCCCTTTACTCCTCCTCTCTAATATATAATTAAAATGGGCTTCTGATAGACATATCATTGGATTTTGTTTTGTTTTGGTTTTAATCCAGTGTATCATCTGGATTTCAGTTGTTGTGTTTATACCATTCCCATTCTCAGTAGCTACTGGCTTGATGCAACTTACATCTACCATGTTATCATTTATTGTCCATTTGTCCCCTCTTTTCTGTTTTCATTTTCTTGTTTCTTGCCTTCTTCTGAATTGTTTGAACTTTTTAGAGTTGAGTATTTGGCTACATCTCTTTGTATTTTTGTTTGTTTGTTTTAATGGTTACTCCAGAGGTTATGATGTACATAAACCTAATATGTAACAGATTATCTTGTTGGATTAAAAAAAAGACCAAACTGTATCCTATTTACAAGAAACCTACTTTAAATACAAAGGAGGGAAACACTCGTTTACATTTACCCAGATATTTGCTGTTTCCTTTGTTCTTGCTTCAGCACTAAAATTCTAAGTTTCGTGTCCCTTCAGACTTCAGCATTTCTTTTAGAGCAGTTCTGCTGGAGAAATATCAATAACCTCATATAAGCAGATGACACCACCCTTATGGCAGAAAGTGAAGAGGAGCTAAAAAGCCTCTTGATGAAAGTGAAAGAGAAGAATGAAAAAGTTGGCTTAAAGCTCAACATTCAAAAAACGAAGATCATGGCATCTGGTCCCATCATTTCATGGGAAATAGATGGGGAAACAGTAGAAACAGTGTTAGACTTTATTTTGGGGGGCTCTNTGAAAGTGAAAGAGGAGAGTGGAAAAGTTGGCTTAAAGCTCAACATTCAGAAAACGAAGATCATGGCATCTGGCCCCATCACTTCATGGGAAATAGATGGGGAAACAGTAGAAACAGTGTCAGACTTTGTTTTTTTGGGCTCCAAAATCACTGCAGATGGTGACTGCAGCCATGAAATTAAAAGACGCTTACTCCTTGGAAGAAAAGTTATGACCAACCTAGACAGTATATTCAAAAGCAGAGACATTACTTTGCCGACTAAGGTCCGTCTAGTCAAGGCTATGGTTTTTCCTGTGGTCATGTATGGATGTGAGAGTTGGACTGTGAAGAAGGCTGAGCGCCGAAGAATTGATGCTTTAGAACTGTGGTGTTGGAGAAGACTCTTGAGAGTCCCTTGGATTGCAAGGAGATCCAACCAGTCCATTCTGAAGGAGATCAACCCTGAGATTTCTTTGGAAGGAATGATGCTAAAAGTGAAGCTCCAGTACTTTGGCCACATCATGCAAAGAGTTGACTCATTGGAAAAGACCCTGATGCTGGGAGGGATTGGGGGCTGGAGGAGAAGGGGACAACAGAGGATGAGATGGCTGGATGGCATCACGGACTCAGTGGACGTGAGTCTGAGTGAACTCCGGGAGTTGGTGATGGACAGGGAAGCCTGGCGTGCTGTGATTCATGAGGTCGCAAGGAGTTGGACACGACTGAGCGACTTAACTGAAAGTCTTCGGTGTGACCGACTGGTTCTTTAGGCCTGAACCAGAACTGGCCCCCCCCCCCTTTTTTTTTAAATCAAGCCAGTCATTGTTGAATTTCCAATCTTATTTTTCTTTTTCTGAAATCCGTTTTTCTAAGCTCTCATTGAGGAAAACTTCACTTTAGATCATGACAGAGGTTTGGCTGCGATTGGCTCCCTTTTTTTGCTGAACTGTCAAGATAGTTTCCCTTATCAGTCTTTAGAGCTTCGTTTAGAATGTCCTGGAATCTGAATAACAAACAGCCAAAGCAGCAGGGACGATTATGGCGGCCGATGGTTGAACATAAGGACTGTTTTAAGTTTATCTCCATTGGAAGTGAGGAAGCCATGTTGTTCCTGTAGCATCTCAGCGTCTCCGGCCGCCCTGAAAGCCTGCATGCTATCGGTAAAAAGGTTGGCAGCTTTGCCCCAAGGCTACTGTACAGGCTTGAGTAACTGCATATAATTGGCCTCTTGGGCCAAAGTAGCCAAGGGCAAGGGTGCCCCTTGCCATTGTCAGGTTTGAAATCAGAACCAACAGAAAACTATGAGATGTCGCATTACTCAGAGGAGTTTCTTGTAGGTCATGGCAGTCAGGTTGGGGGGAGGGTTGCTTAGAGGGTGGTTCATCCGTGTTTAACAGTTGTGGGGATTTCATCAGTAACAGAGGAGATGAGTAGCAGGGTTATGGTTATTATAACGAGAGCTATATGAGGAGTGGTTAGTAAGAGACTCTCATGAGAGGTGAGATGGATAGCAGGAAGATGCCGTGCGTGGTGAGAATTTAGAAAGGCTTCCACTGCCTGAGTTAGGAAAATGGGCAAAGGAGAGCCTACGACAGTTTCTTCAAATGTTGTTTAGTCACTACGTCACGTCTCTTTGCAGCCCCATGGTCTGTACCCTGCCAAGCTCTAATGTCCATGGGATTTCCCAGGCAAGAATACTGGAGTGGGTTGCCATTTCCTACTCCAGGGGATCTTCTCAACCCAAGGATCGAATGCACATCTCCTGCATTGCAGGTGGCTTCTTTACCACTGAGCCACCTGGGGACCCATTTCTTCAGTGGCCTTAGCCAAAAAGGCAGTGGCAGGGGATGGCTCTCAGGCAGGCAGCCTATCCTTGTGCTACAAGGTGTGGTTGTTGGCTGTGGTACCCTCTGGGCCAGCAATGATCCTTGTGTTTTTGATCCCAGGATCATTCCCTTCTTTCTCATGCATGACAAGGAAAGCTGGTAGTTGATATTTGGCACGCCTAAGAACAGGAGTTTTCATTAAATTTTCCTTTAAGGCTTTAAAGGGTATTCATCCTGTTCTCTCCATAGAATCGAGTTGGGATGGTGATTATTATTATGTTTTTTCCTCCTAGTAAAATGAACAGGGATTTGGTTGTAACAGGAAACATTTGGAATCCAATTCTGACAATGGCAAGCCAGCCTGAGAACGCCTCTTAATTGGCGTCTAGTTTTGGCTTTGGAGACACTCAGGATGCTATGAACCTGGCCTGGGTCTAGATTGTAGCCTTTGTTCGAATATCAGGTGACCTTCCCGGGTGGCGTCAGTAGTGAAGAATTGGCCTGCCGCGCCTGAGATGCAGGTTCCATCCCTGGGTCAGGAAGATCCCCTGGGGGAGGAGATGGCACCCCACTCCAGTATTCGTGCCTGGGACATCCCACGGACAGAGGACCCTGGCGGTCTACAGTCCATGGGGTCACAGAAGAGTCAGACATGACTTAGCAGCTGAGCACACACAGATACCAATCTTGGGTTTGGACATACTGCAGTTTCTTTTGGCGACCTTGTATCCTTTTATAGCTAGAAGTCTTGGTGAATGGATGCTGTCTTCCTGTGAGGAGGCCTGGGAGGGAGAACAAAGCTGTTAAGTTGTCTACCGAGGGCCGAGGGCCGCAGAGCAGAGCCTCTGGGAGGCCGTCTGTTATTCAGGTCAGCCTTTGGCACTTGTGAAAAGTAAGGACTTAAGTAAAGCCTTGAGGCTTTGTTGTCCAGGTAAATTGTTTCCCCTCCTCTGTGACAGCAAAAAGGTACTGGCTGGCTTTGTCAACCAGATTAGGGAATGAAGGCACTGCAGAAATCAACTACTATAAAGAATTTGCTTCCAGCTGGGCTGGATCCCAGTAATGTATGAGAGTTAGGAACGACCCGGTGCCTAGGGACGACCATGTTATTTATCACTTGGAAGTCTTGTTCACATCTCCATCTTTAGCCACTGGATTTGTTCACAGATAAAACAGAGATGTTAGCACAAGGGACAGTAGCCTTGGGCCTCCATTATTAGCCTAATGCTGTAGTTGTTGCTAGAATCCTGTCCGACTCTTTTGCAACCCCATGGGCTTTAGCCCGCCAGGCTCCTCTGTACGAGAGGGCCTCTTTATTTGTAGGGTGCTAGTTAATTTTGAGGAGAGGCTTTCCAGGCTCTCTTTGCATGTTGGTATGAGGTGCACTGTGGAGTCTGCCAGTATCTGTGCAGACTTTGCCCACGAGGAAGGTGGCAGCTGATCTAATAGGGATGAATGACTAGTGTTGGAGTTAGTTTTGCTAAGAGAACAGATAAAAGATGTTTTATGATCGTTTAATTTACCCAGGTGCTATTTTGGTTGTTGCTGCTACTGCTGTAATCAGACTCTGAAATTATTTCCCCATTTTGGAAGAAAGAACTAGCAGCATGGAGTTTTTCTAAGAAATCTTGGCCCAACAGATGAATAGGAGCACAGGGACCAAGAAGAAAAGGATGGGTGTCTCTCAGGAGGTCCAAACAGAAAGGGTATGGAACAAGAGTTGTTGAGACCCTCCTGTCTGAACTGTTGAATGCCTCGAGGTGGGGCTGTTAACTGGTGGTGGGGTTGAACACCGGCACCTCCATGGATGGGAAAAAACGCTCAAAGATTCATTCTCAGTCTGGAGAAGGGGTTTCCCCAAGCTGATTAAGGGGAATGATAGGGACAAGGCCCTGTGGTTCCTGGGAGCCTTGTCGCCGGGGATGGGGTTGGTTGAGGGTTGAAAGCACTGGAGCGCGTTAAGCTTGCAACGTCCTTCTTTCAGTCTCCCGGCCTCTTGCAATAATGGCAGAAACCAGGAAGGTTTTGGTTTTGTTCAGGGGTCTCCTTTGGTTGTAGTTAAACATTTACGTGTATTTGCATTTGCACCACACTTCTTTTCCTGCTCTCTGGTTCCTGAAGTAGGTACTTTGGCCATCTCATTTTGTAGGTGCTTAAACCAGAATCAGAGAGGTCAAGGGACTTGCCTGAGGTCACACAGAAGCTAGGCCAGCATTCACATTAGGCCTCTCTGACCTCAAAGCAAACACTTTTAATGGCACTGAGGACTGAAGTGAGCAATGAGCTGCCTGCTTGATAAATAAATGCACCAAGAAGGTAACTTTAAAAAGAGTTTTGAGTGAGTGAAATGACAGTCTGATATGATTCTGGCTGTTAAGTTTGGAACCCTGTGATTTTCCTGTTGTACTCAGGATAATTTTGGGTGTGTGTCATCTGCAATTAATTACCTTCATGAGTTGCAGGAGTTGTTTGGGCTGTTTCTCTGGCTCTGGATATGAGTTTCGGGGGCCAGCGTGCCATTGTGTGGGGGATTTACCAGGTGGCTAATGAGATGGGGTTTATAAAAGAAACAGAGAAGTGATGGGAACAGGGGAGCGAGCCCTAAAAATCAAACAAGCTTTTTATGGCTCCCCCATGCCCTCCAGCTGGCAGGTGAGATGCTGCAGAGCCCAGGTACTTGAGTTCCCTGGCAGCCCTGGCTGAGAAAGGAGTAGTAGTCGGATATCTTTAAGTGAGAAGAGACCCCTGTTTTCTGAAGAGTGTTCAAAGGAGGATCCTCGCCCTTTTCTGGGTTTTTCATCCGGTTGGCATGTGGCGGGAGCGCACAGGGCGGTGTGTGGTCCTTGGGCTCAAGTGTGGCCTGGTAGTGTCCTGGAAACTGGTTAAAATGCATGTGCCAGGCCCACCCCAGGACTGTCTGCTGATGGCAGGGCCTGGGGGGCCTGCTTTTTACTTTTCACTTTTTTTCAAATCACAGAATATTAGGATGTGTCTCCTACAAATAGGACATTTCTCCTTCACAACTGTGCACAACAATCAAAATTGGAAAATCCACAGCCACGCATTCCTACCGTCNTTTGCCCACGAGGAAGGTGGCAGCTGATCTAATAGGGATGAATGACTAGTGTTGGAGTTAGTTTTGCTAAGAGAACAGATAAAAGATGTTTTATGATCGTTTAATTTACCCAGGTGGCTATTTTGGTTGTTGCTGCTACTGCTGTAATCAGACTCTGAAATTATTTCCCCATTTTGGAAGAAAGAACTAGCAGCATGGAGTTTTTCTAAGAAATCTTGGCCCAACAGATGAATAGGAGCACAGGGACCAAGAAGAAAAGGATGGGTGTCTCTCAGGAGGTCCAAACAGAAAGGGTATGGAACAAGAGTTGTTGAGACCCTCCTGTCTGAACTGTTGAATGCCTCGAGGTGGGGCTGTTAACTGGTGGTGGGGTTGAACACCGGCACCTCCATGGATGGGAAAAAACGCTCAAAGATTCATTCTCAGTCTGGAGAAGGGGTTTCCCCAAGCTGATTAAGGGGAATGATAGGGACAAGGCCCTGTGGTTCCTGGGAGCCTTGTCGCCGGGGATGGGGTTGGTTGAGGGTTGAAAGCACTGGAGCGCGTTAAGCTTGCAACGTCCTTCTTTCAGTCTCCCGGCCTCTTGCAATAATGGCAGAAACCAGGAAGGTTTTGGTTTTGTTCAGGGGTCTCCTTTGGTTGTAGTTGAACATTTACGTGTATTTGCATTTGCACCACACTTCTTTTCCTGCTCTCTGGTCCTGAAGTAGGTACTTTGGCCATCTCATTTTGTAGGTGCTTAAACCAGAATCAGAGAGGTCAAGGGACTTGCCTGAGGTCACACAGAAGCTAGGCCAGCATTCACATTAGGCCTCTCTGACCTCAAAGCAAACACTTTTAATGGCACTGAGGACTGAAGTGAGCAATGAGCTGCCTGCTTGATAAATAAATGCACCAAGAAGGTAACTTTAAAAAGAGTTTTGAGTGAGTGAAATGACAGTCTGATATGATTCTGGCTGTTAAGTTTGGAACCCTGTGATTTTCCTGTTGTACTCAGGATAATTTTGGGTGTGTGTCATCTGCAATTAATTACCTTCATGAGTTGCTGGAGTTGTTTGGGCTGTTTCTCTGGCTCTGGATATGAGTTTCGGGGGCCAGCGTGCCATTGTGTGGGGGATTTACCAGGTGGCTAATGAGATGGGGTTTATAAAAGAAACAGAGAAGTGATGGGAACAGGGGAGCGAGCCCTAAAAATCAAACAAGCTTTTTATGGCTCCCCCATGCCCTCCAGCTGGCAGGTGAGATGCTGCAGAGCCCAGGTACTTGAGTTCCCTGGCAGCCCTGGCTGAGAAAGGAGTAGTAGTCGGATATCTTTAAGTGAGAAGAGACCCCTGTTTTCTGAAGAGTGTTCAAAGGAGGATCCTCGCCCTTTTCTGGGTTCTTCATCCGGTTGGCATGTGGCGGGAGCGCACAGGGCGGTGTGTGGTCCTTGGGCTCAAGTGTGGCCTGGTAGTGTCCTGGAAACTGGTTAAAATGCATGTGCCAGGCCCACCCCAGGACTGTCTGCTGATGGCAGGGCCTGGGGGGCCTGCTTTTTACTTTTCACTTTTTTCCAAATCACAGAATATTAGGATGTGTCTCCTACAAATAGGACATTTCTCCTTCACAACTGTGCACAACAATCAAAACTGGAAAATCCACAGCCACGCATTCCTACCGTCGAGCCTTCCCCTCCTGTTCAGCTCTCACATCTTGCCTCTACTGGCTGATTGATTACGTCCGACTGACTTGGGGCATGTGACTGTCAGACTTCTGTCTGGAGCGGTTTCTCTTTCCTGGCCTGTCGTGACCTTGACACCTTTGACGATTACAGGCCAGTTTGTTTTGTAGCCTTTTCCTCAGTTTGCTTTGTCTGCTGTTTCCTCAGAGGTACAGCCTCTGTGTCTGTGGTGCTGATATCACAGAGGCGACGCGTGTTCTTCTCAGAGTGTCCTGACGGGTAGTGCAAGGCCTCCGTTTGTTCCTACGATCGTGTCAACTCTGATCCTTTGATTACGGTCATGTCTGCCCCCTGCTCCTCTGTGAAGTTGCCTTTTCCCCTTTGCCATTAGTGTGTGTTTTGTGGGGCAGTAGTTAGAGCCTGTGTAAACATCACTTTATATTGGCTTGGCCAAAAAGTTCATTGAGTTTTTTTCCATACGATGTAATAGAAGAACTTCTTGGCCAACCCAGTGGTGGATCAGATGGTAAAGAATCTGCCCACAATTCGATCCCTGGGTCAGGAAGATCCCGTGCAGAAGGGCATGGCTACCGACTCCAGTATCCTTTCCTGGAGAATTCCATGGACAGAGAAGCCTAGCGGGCTACAGTCCATGGGGTCACGAAGAGTCAGACATGACTGAGTGACTAACACATGCATACCTAATACATTAAATGCTCCATTTATTCAATTTTGTATTCCTGGGTTCCTATTTCATTTAGTAGCTCACAATCTCTTACTGTCACTATTTAGATGTTCAACTTGCCCCAGATTTGTCCAGTGGGAGCGCTTCTGAACTGGCATCCAGGCCCTTCTGAAATGACCCCATGAGTTGACACCAACATCTTGAATTCCAGTCCAACACCATGGTGTTGACTTCTGGGTTTCTCCCTGGACATACTTGTCACTCCCTCCTCGGACAGCAGGAAGCCTGTCTCCCGTTGTCTGCTGTATTGAGGTATTTGCCCACCCCCCTCTCTTTTTTTTAAGACTTGTTTTTTTAATCTTGTTTTTTTTTTAAAAAAAAGAAACAAAAACAAAACTCTGACTGTCCTGGGTCTTCCTTGCGGCTCTTGCACTTTCTCTTGTTGTGGCGTGTGGAAGGCTTTTCTTGTTACCAAGCGTGGGCTCTGTAGTGTGCGAGTTCAGTAGTTCCAACGCATGGGCTTAGTAGCCCCATGGCGGGTGAGATCTTAGTTCCCTGACCAGGGATTGAACCCATGTCCCCTCCATTGACAGGCATATTCATAAGCACTGAATCACCAGGAAAGTCCCTTTCCCACTCGTCTTCTCTCTCTAGTGGCCTTCACTGAACAGCAGGAGTAAGCGGGACTGGGGGAGACCTGCCCTCTGAATAAGCTCTTCCAGCCAATTCTGCTCTAGGAGAACCTCCTTCCTCTGACCATGTTGCCAGAACCCTGGCCTAGTGCTTGAGGGTGTGGACTTTGAAGTTGCCCAGATGCCAATCTCAACTCCACTCCCGAGTGACCTGGACTAGCCACCAGCCCCACAAGTGTGGACTGTGGTGATGCATTCTTCATGGTTACAGGGGCTGAAGCGAGCTAGGGAAGCTCCGGCTGCACCCCTGCAGGTCTTAGGGGAGACCAGCCCCCGCCAGGGGTAGTAAAGGTTTAGACTTGCACCTGAAGCTTGTAGGGGTGAGGTGGGGGCAGAAGAGGGGGTGGTCACAAACCTTGGAAGGGGGACTCGGGGTCAACCGGCAGAGCTAAGAGAGAAGACGGCCTCCAGGGAGACTCCTGCAGAAATCATAGGCGATCACCAGGGAGCTGGAGTGGGCGGGAGAGCCCGGCTGGCGTGGGCGCCAGTGAGGAGCTGGTGGCCACATCCCTGGGTGGGGGTGGGTTCTGCGTCAGCCCATCCCCTGAACCACGGAGTGGGGTCAGTGGCCCTCGGTAAAGTCGGGCAGGCTCCCCCTACCCGCCGCTGTGGCCTGGGGGCCATGCTCTGAAGGCATCCTCTGCTTCCTCCCCTGCCTCTCACTGCCTGGGTGGTGGTTGACTGTGTGTGCCAAGTCGCTTCAGTCGTGTCCCACTCTTGGTGACCAGGTCCTTTGTCCATGGGATTCTCCAGGCTGGGTTTTATTGCTTCAAACCTCTTGTGCCTTTTTTCCTGTGGAGAGAGGAGTGGTCTGGTTCTGACTCAGAGTCACACTTCCCGGCTTGTAATCCTAGCCCGGCCTCTTGCCCACCTGTCACTTGCCTGCACATCCCCTTGGAGTTGTGTGTGTGTCTGTAGATGGTTGAGAGCCTGCCTGACCCACTCCCTGGCCCTCCTCGCCAGTCAGTGCTGGACAAGCCTTAGCGTCTAGTCACTCTCATGGTGAGGTTAGCTGAAGAGGATGTGAACACAGAAATGCCCTGCAAGAGACGATGCAGAAATACATGTGCTCATCTCAACAACAGAGGTGAGGTTGTGTGCCCTCCAAAAGGAGGTGGGACTGTGGTTGGGGGTCTGAGGAACACACACAGTTTTGGAAAAATGTGTGTTTGTGTGTTACTTTGCAGTGAGCTTGAGGGTGACTGTAAACCCCTCAGAGGTGGGGGATTTATGCCTCCCTTCCTGTCTTTTGTTGTTGCCAGCTTGGGACATCATTTTCGGATAGATTGGTTGCTTAGCCACATTCTTCTAGTAATCGGGTGTGGTTATGGGTTGGTACCTAGTAGACCAGTCTGTTCTTTGCTACCCTGGGGCCCGCGTCTGGCTGGGGGAAGGCAGTATTCCTGTTCCTGCCTTTCTCTGTAATGCTTTGATGCCTGCAAATTACCAGATGCACTCAACAGGTTCGTTGGTTTTGTTTTGAGTAATTACCCTTTGAGTGGTGCTGTCTGGGGCTGCCGGTTGTTTGTTCCTGGGGCAGGCGTAATTGCTTTGACTTACACACATTAATTATTGCAGTCATTGGAGGCAGTTCGAGAGGTACTTTCCCCCTCCTTGATGGTTTGCTTCCTTTCCTGATGCCTTAAAACTGCAGGGCTGGGAGCTGGCAGGGCTGTTTGGAATCCTAGAGATGAGACCTGAACGCAGCTCTGTTTCAGCTGCCGCCACCCCAGTGCTTGGTCCTAGCCGTCTCATCTCTTCCTTGGATGGAGAAGCATGGCAGCTTCCTTCTGGTCTGACACTTGGCCCCTCTCCACCCTACTGTTTGTCTCTCCCGCATAGCCTGCCATTCCTCTGCTGACCACCTTCTCTTGGCTGCCCTTGGGGCTTAGACTGAGGTTCACACCTTGAGGTCCCTCATGATTCCTCACCTGCTCCAGCCTCCTTGGCTTCCCCAAGTTCCAGGAACAGGCCAGGCACTGGCCTTGGGGCTTTTCCTTGGTTTGTTTCTCTGCCCAGAACGTCACTGTTCCACCTGTAGTTCAAGGTCTGGGAACACTGGCGTCTTTAGAGGGCCTGGTCGAAACGCCTTCTCAGGCTCTACCCAGACAAGCTGAGTCAGAATCTGGATTTTTGCAAGGTCCCCAGGGGCCATCTTCCCCCACTGTCACACTTTCTTGAGGTCTTGCCTCTTTGTCACCTTTTAGAAAGGCCTTCTCAGATGACCCTACCTAAAATACCCTTTGTATCTTTTTCTCTTGCTTCATTTATTTATTTTTACATTAGTAGGCTTTGGGGAGCAGTTTTAGATTTACAGGAATGTGAACAGACAGCCCAAAGGCTCCCGCATGCATCAGTGCCCTCCTCCCCAGGCTCCTCTGTTATTAGCATCTTGGGTTGAGTTGGCTACATTTGTTACAATCAGTGAGCAGTGTGGATCCTTTATTACCAATCAGAGTCCATGCTTGCATTAGGGGTCGCCCTTGATGGTGGACATTCTGTGGGTTTGGACAGATGGTGACACGTGTCTACCGTCGCACTCTCACACAGGCCAATTTCATTGTCCAGAAGGTCTTCTGTGCTTCACCCGTTCATCCCTGTGTTTGAATCCCCATTAACCACTTCTGTGATCTTTTTACTGTCTCAAGTTTTGCCTTTCTCAGAGTGTCATATAGTTGGAATCATGAAGTTAGTAACCTTTTCAAACTGGCTTCTTTCACTTAGCAATATGCATTTCAGTTTCCTCCGTGTCTCTCTATAACTTGGTCGCTCATTCTTTTCACTGCTGAATAATATTCCATTGTCTGGATAGACCATTTGTTTATCCATTCACCTATCAGAGGACATCTTGATTACCTCCAAGTTTTGGCAATTATGAATAAAACTGTTAAATATTGTGTGCAAGGTTTTGTGGGGATGCTCATTCTTAACTCCTGTGGGTAAACACCAAGCAATGTCATTTCTGGATCATATGGGAAGAGTGTGTTTAGTTTTGTGAGAAATTGCCAGACTCTCTTCCAGCGTGGTTGTCAGCATTTTGCATTCCCCCCAGCAATGAATGGCAGTTCCTGTTGCCCCACAGCCTCGCCAACCTTTGCAGTTGTCGGTGTTCTGGGTTTTAGCTGTTCTACGAAGTGTGGCTTTAACTCTTGATAATTCTCACTGTTCTCCAAAGCCTGTGCCTTCGCTGATTTGACCACCTCCCCTTTGTGACCGTCACTTCTGCGAGTGTAGAGACTTAGTCTTTCTTGTTCCCGCCTCCGTTTCTGTTTTCCAAACAATACCGGGTACACAGTGGGTTTCAGGAAAGCCTCTGTTGAATGAGTTATATACCTCCTGCCATGGTCCGGTGAGGCCCTCAGTATTCTTCTATTGTTTAGGTGAGTAGGTGGAGCTGCAGAGAGAGACACCACCCTTGCACACATTGTCTAAAGGTGAAGTCGCCCAGCCTGCAGGGCTTTGGCAGATGAGGGACTCTCGGGTTGGGAATGAGTCACCTTGGACACATTATTTGTCCTGTTTGTCATTCTTACCTCCCTGTTCCTTGGCCCGAATTTGAGGGTCAAAATCCCTGATAGAATAGTTCTAAGGGTTAAGTGAATATAATAAAGCTATATTAATTATCAGGTTTGTAACAAAGTAACCCAGAGTTTAGTAGATTAAAACAACACGTTTGTTTATTTAAAACAATTAAGGAATACATTTATTTATTTGGCTGCACTGAGTCTTACTTGCAGCATGCAGGATCTTTCGTTGTGACTTACGAACTCTTTGCAGTGTGTGGGGTCTGGCTCTTGACCAGGGAGGGAACCTGAGCCCCCAGCGTTGAGAGCATGAAGTCTTAGCCACTGGACCACCAGGGAAGTTCTCAACAACCTGATTATTATCTCATGGTTTCTGTGGGTCAAGAATCTGGACATGGCTTAGCTGGTGCCTCTTACTCAAGGTCTAATGGTGGTGTAGTCAGGACACTGGGTGGAGATGTGTTCATTTCAAGGCTCTGCTGGGCTTGGAAAACCTGCCTCTTAAGTTTACTCAAGTGGCTGCTGGCAGACTCCTTCCTCACTGTGTGGTGCCTTTTCAGCCTGCCTGGGTGTCCTCAAGACAGGGATCTGGTGACCAGAGGAGAGAGGGAGGAGGGGAGAGGAGGGAGGGAGGGAACGTGCAGATGCTGGAGAGCATCCTGGGTAGCTGTCATAATCTCTTGCTCTCTCTTTTTTTCTCTGCATCAGTATTATATCTTATTTATTTATTTTTGGCACTAGTGGTAAAGAACCCATCTGCCAGTGCTGAAGTTCCAGAAGTCGAGGGTTCAGTCCCTAGGTGAGGAAGATCCCCTGGAGGAGGGCATGGCTATCCACTCCAGTATTGTTGCCTGGAGAATCCTATGGACAGAGGAGCCTAGTGGGCCACAGTCCATAGGGTTGCAAAGAGTCAGACACGACTGAAGTAACTTAGCAGGCACGCGTATTTATTTATTTATTTTACATATTTTAAACAGTTTATTTTTTAATTGAAGGATAATTGCTTAACAGAATTTTGTTGATTTCTGCCAAACATCAACATGAATCAGCCATCAGTATACATGTCCCCTTCCTCCGGAACCACGTTCCCATCTTTCTCCTGATCTCACCCCTGTAGGTTGATACCGAGCCCCAATTTGAGTTCCCTGAGTCATACAGCAAATTCACATTGTCTTTGTATTTTATATATGGTAATGCAAGCTTCCATGTTCCTCGGTCCATACATCCTCCCCTCTGCATACTTATTTTTTAATCAGAGGATAGCTGCTTTACAGTGTTGTGTTCATTTCTGCTTACAGCAGTGTGGGTCAGCTCTGTGTGTACATATGTCCCCTCCCCCGTGAGCCTCCCCCATAGTCTGTTCATAACTGGTCTCACAGCTGACAGCCCCTCCCTTCTGCTACTGGAAACGAGTAGTAAGACCCGGCCAAACTGAGTTCAAGGAGTGGTTATTACACACGGTCGCTAACCCTGGGGTCTCTGGGGGACCGTCCAGAGCTGGCTCGCCACAGCAGTGTGCAGGACAGCGCTTAGTGCCCGGTGAGCCCCTCGTAAGCGTTTCGGTGGTGCTGCCGCCACCACCCCCTCCGTGACCCCCTCCTCTTCCTTCCTCCACCACCACTACGGTGACATCGAGGAGCTAGTCAGAGCTGGAACTGAGAGCTGTGCCCAGCTTTGTCTGCTTCTGGATGTTTCCAGTTTCCTCTGCTGCCTCCTCCAGTTGATTGTCTGCTCTGCATCGTGGTTGCCTGAATCACCTCCCCACCCCACCCCTCACATCAGCCTTTGTTCAGGAGATGCTTTTTGATTACCGTGCTGGTAAAACCTCTCTCAGGGTAACCTGTGCTGGTCGTGAGAACGGGAGTCCTCCTTTGTGCATCCTGGGAAAAACACACTCTTTAAAGCACAGCCATTGTCAGGAGCCCAGGTTTTGTGTGATTTGGCTCTAATGCATATTCCTAAAGAAAAAGAGGAACGATTATGAGTGAGTGCCTGAGTGTTGGTCACTGCCTTTATTCCTACTGTCTCTCGTCGTCTCAACCCTGCAAGGCTCCTCACCTCCTACTTGGAAACTGAGGAGTCCTGGGCTCAGAGAACTGTTGGCTCCCATCTGGAGGAACAGGACGGGTGTGTAAACCCAGATGTGGATAACTCTCTAGCCAGACAACCTACTTCCTCTTTGGCTCAGTGTTTTACCGTAAAAGCCTGCCAGGATATAAGTCCAATACTGATCGAAGAAACTAAAAGCCCGAAGCAATTGGGAACAATTGGGTATTTGGTTACTTTTTTAGGTGTGATGCTGGTGTGGGCATTAGTTCAAATAAAGACTCCATACCACTGAGAGGTAAATCCTGACATTTTTATGGATGATGTTCTGTGTCTGAGATTGACTTCAGAATAAGTTGGCGAGGGGGCTGTGGGTGTATATGTGCGTGTGCTCAGTTGTGTCCAACTTTTTGTGACCGCGTGGACTGTAGCCCGACAGCCTCCTCTGTCCAGGGAATTTTCCAGGCAAGGATACAGTGAGTTGCCATTTCCTACTGCAGGGGATCTTCCCAAACCTGGAATTGAACCACATCTCTTTCATCTCCTGTACTGGCAGGTGGGTTCTTTTCCACTGCACCACCTAGGAAGCTCTGGGGCTGTGGATAGGTGAGGCTTGAAAAGAAACAAGATCAGGTGTGAGTTGGAGAGCTGGATGGTGGGTCCATGGAACGCTTGGCTAAGGCTAACCAGGAGCCCAGAGTCTGGTTAGCTCCTGGAGACAGTCTTATACATGTCTGGAATAGAACCTTACTTCACTTTTCAACTTCAGCAGCTTGTACCTATTCAAAAGGAAAAAATAAGTTAAAAGAATTGGGGAATAAGTGAAGCTCAGAGAGGCCAGGGAATTTTGTCCTTTTTGTTTGTTTGTTCATGTGTTTTCAGCACCTCAATCAATGCCTGGCAGTCAGTAATATCTGCTGAATGAATGAGAGAATTGATTCCTTTTTGTAGCCAACACTCTAGCCCCCATTTGGCTGATGTTTTTGTTAAACTAGTGATGCGTTCAGTAGAGGTTAAATCCAGTTGTCTGGCCACGTTCACACCCTGCTCTGATCTCTTTGGATTTTAAGGCATCTTATGCCCTCGATGTGAGCAGTCAATTTCCAGACAATTAAGGGGTAATAAAACAGTTGAATCTAGAATGGAACATAAACTGACTTTTAAATATTTAATTTTATTTTTTATGATTTTCTTTTTTTTTGGCTTTGTTGGATCTTCATTGCTGCAAGGGAGCTTTCTCTGGTTTCGGCAAGCGGGGGCTACTCTTAGCTGTGGTGTGTAGGTTCTCATTCGGTGGCTTCTCTTACGACACACTGGCTTAGCTGCCCTGCGGCATGTGGAATCTTCCTGGACCAGGGATTGAACCTGTGTCCCCTGCATTGGCAGGCAGGTTCTCAACCACTGGACCACCAGCGAAGTCTTAAGTTGGTTTTTGATTCTGCAGTTGAGTCAGGATCTCAGGAAGGAAAGTTCAGGTATCTGTTGAATCCTGCAGTCCTCACTGCCCTGAAGTTGCACGGGACTGCTGCAGCGTACAGACCTCTATGTGCTGGAAGCCGGAGCAAGCCAGGCTCGGCTGTCTTCTTTGCGTTGATGTCCTCGTGTGAAGCTCATTTATGCCTCACGAGTCTTTTGGAGCCACGTCTCAAACTGAGTTTCAAATTGACATCTCCTTTCATCAGAGCCACATTCAAAGCTGCACCCCCATCGACAGTAACATTTGCTTGATCATCTTTCTTGAAAGGAGATAAATCATAGAGACAGCAAGTAGAATGGCGGCTGCCAGGGGCTGTTGGGGTTGAGTGGGAATTGAGGGTTTTTGTTTAATGGGTGTGGAGGTTTTGTTTTTCAGATGAAAAATGTTCCAGAGATGGGTGGTGCTGATGGGGGCACTGAAATGTGAAGGTGCTTAACTCCACAGCACTGTAGGCATAAAGGCGGTTAAGACGGTAGAGTTTATGGCACGTGTACTTTATCACAATTAAAAATAAAAATTGAAGAGAGAGAAAAGCGGGCAACCAAGTCTGCTCTGTCAGATGCTCGCTCTGTTACTGTTGCTCTTTTCTGCCTTCCTCCGCCCCAGCCCTCCGCAGTTGGCGTGCCCGTGGTTCCCCCGCCCCAGCCCTCCACAGTTGGCGTGCCCGTGGTTCCCCCGCCGCAGCCCTCCGCAGTTGGCGTGCCCGTGGTTCCCCCGCCGCAGCCCTCCGCAGTTGGCGTGCCCGTGGTTCCCCCGCCCCAGCCCTCCGCAGTTGGCGTGCCCGTGGTTCCCCCGCCCCAGCCCTCCGCAGTTGGCGTGCCCGTGGTTCCCCCGCCGCAGCCCTCCGCAGTTGGCGTGCCCGTGGTTCCCCCGCCGCAGCCCTCCGCAGTTGGCGTGCCCGTGGTTCCCCCGCC
>SJXQ01012112.1:428317-477378 GCA_006408695.1 Aepyceros melampus
CCCGTGGCTGTGTGATGCCCGTGTGATGGACGCTGGTCAGTCACCTCCTCCTGTCTCTTTTTTTTTTATTCACTAAATATTTTGGTTTTAATGTCCACAGTTAAATTCAAGTTTTAAAGGTATTCAGTTGGCATGAATTGTAAGCTGTACATCGAACAATGTAACCCCACCACCGCAGTCAGGAGATGACAGTTCCATCACCTCCAGAAGGTCTCCCCTGCGGCCCCCTTGTGGTCTCTGCCCTCACGCCTGACTCTTGTCCGCCAATGACGTATCCTTCTCCCCTGTAGTTTCAACTTTTCTAGAGTGTCAAATACGTGAAATCACTATATGTGTATATACCACTATATATACTATATAGCCTCTGGGGACTGGTTTTCTTTAGATGTTTCTGAGATACATCCAAGTTGCAACATCCCTGGATACCACATTCAGTTTTATTGACCAGCAGTAGCCCTTTGTATGGATGGACCAGGGTTAACCATTTACCCATTGAAGGGCATTTGAATTGTTTGCTGTTTTTGGTGATTATGCCTGGTGCAGCTGTAAACATTCATGGAGAGATTTTTGTGTGAAAAATGAAAGGTCATTTCCCCAGGAAAAATACTCAGAAGTGAGTTTCTGGGTCATAGGACAGCTTTCTAAAAAGCTGTTTTAATGTTTTCCAGAGTCACCAAACTTTTGTGTATTCCTGCACAGTGGAATTAAGACTTTTAGTTGCTTCAAGATCCCTCCGGTACTTGATGTTGTCATTTGATTTTTTTAAAGCGATTTTAATAGATTCATAGTGCTGTTTCATGGGTTTTGATGACTGACATCTTTTCCTGTGCTTATTTACTGTCTGTTTACCTTCTTTGATGACTTGTTTGGGTCTTCTCCCCTCCTCTCCTGCCTTTCTTTGGTTATGCTTTCTCTGAGAGTTCTTTCAGATAGGAGTCCTTTATCTGATTTGTAAATACTTTCTTCACATCTGTTGCTTGTCTTCTGCTCTTAACAATGACTTTCACAGAGCAAATCAAGTTTAACTTTTATTTTTTTAATTATGGCTCATGTTTTTTGTATTAAATATAAGAACTCTTTGCCAACTCCCGTTTAGGCATGAAGACTTTCTCAAGTTTTGTACTTTGATGTTTTACATTTCTGTATTTTCCAGTTTGACTTAATATTTGTATAAGGTGTGAAGTATTAGTTGAAGTTTATTTTTTGGTGTATGAATAGCCAACTGTTCCCAAACTGCTGAAAAGGTCATCCTAGTTTCTGAATTGCCTTTGTCCCTTGGTCAAAAATTATTTGGCCATATTTGTGTGGATTTATTTCTGGACTCTGTTCTGTTGATCTGTGTCTTTCCTTTGCCTGTGTTACGTTCCTTGATTAAAGCTTTATAGAAAGTCTTAGAATAGTGTGAGTCCTTTGAATTTTGCTTCTATTTTACAGTGATTTTGGCTTCTATAGTTTCTTTGCCTTTCTGTGTGAATTTTAGAATGAACTAATGTATATGTGTAAGATATCCTACTGGGATTTTTGTTGTACCTGCGTTCAATCTATAGATCAATTTGTGGATGGACATCTTACCTCTTAATGGTTTTGAGTCTTACAGCCGATGAACCTGTTGTTTACATCCATGCAGTTCTGTTTTGATTTCTTACACCAGTGTTTTATGGTTTTTAGCACACAGATCCTGTACATGTTTTTATTGGATTTACACCTGTGTATTTCATCCTTTATTTTTTTAAAAACAACAACAACAACAAACTAATTTCATGAGGTAGAACCTCCAGTACTGTGCTGAATAGGAGAGAGAGGTGAGAGAGGCTTTCTGGCTTGTTCTCAGTTGCATGGGGAAACTGTTCAGTCTTTCACCGCTGAGTGTGGTGTTAGCTGTACACTTGCTCTTGTGTTCTGACTATTCAGCCTTTCACCACTGAGTGTGGTGTAGCCGTGCAGTCGCTCTTGTGTTCTGACTGTTCAGTCTTTCACCACTGAGTGTGGTGTTAGCCGTACAGTTGCTCTTGTGTTCTGACTGTTCAGCCTTTCACCGCTGAGTGTGGTGTTAGCCGTACAGTCGCTCTTGTATTCTGACCGTTCAGCCTTTCACCACTGAGTGTGGTGTTAGCCGTACAGTCGCTCTTGTGTTCTGACCGTTCAGCCTTTCACCGCTGAGTGTGGTGTTAGCCGTACAGTCGCTCTTGTGTTCTGGCTGTTCAGCCTTTCACCGCTGAGTGTGGTGTTAGCCGTGCAGTCGCTCTTGTGTTCTGACTGTTCAGTCTTTCACCGCTGAGTGTGGTGTTAGCCATACAGTCGCTCTTGTATTCTGACTGTTCAGCCTTTCACCGCTGAGTGTGGTGTTAGCCGTACAGTCGCTCTTGTGTTTTGCAGATCTGCTCTTAGTCTTCATATGTTGTTTTTCTCTAGTCTGCTAGTGAAGTGTGTTGATGGCATATTAAAATGTCTTTCTCCTGATTTCATCATTCAGAAACAAGCTCTGTTAATACTGAGCGGTGTGTATATTCCTTCCTTCCACTGTGCCTTAGTCATGGCGCACAGATCTTTGTCTTATCATGTGAAATCTTTTGCTGTGGCTCATGGACTCTCTAGTTGTGGCGTGCCGGCTTCAGTATTTGCAGCCCTCGGGCTTAGCTGCTCCATGACATGTGGGATCTTAGTTCTCCGACCAGGGATCGAACCCACTTCTCCTGGATTTCAAGGCAGATTCTTTACCACTGGACCACCAGGGAAGCCCCAATATCCTGGCATGTATATTTCTAGTGCAAATGAAAAGTGAAAGTTGCTTAGTTGTGTCTGACTCTTTGTGACCTGATGGACTGTAGCCTGCCAGGCTCCTCTGTCTATGGAATTCTCTAGGCAAGAATACTGGAGTGCGTTGCTGTTTGCTTCTCTGAAGGGGATCTTCCCGACCCAGGGATCAAAACCAGGTCTCCCACATTGCAAGTGGATTTTTGACATCTGATGCAAATATATACCTGAGGGGTTAGAGTAAACATACTTTCTTTGTTCTCTGCTGCATTCACGTCATCCTATATCATAAATGTTTATCCATGTTAATAGAGATTGTATATTCATTAGGGTTTCCCTGGTGTCTTAGTGTTGAAGAATCTGCCTGCCAGTGCAGGAGACATGGGTTCGATCCCTGGGTCAGGAAGATCCCCTGGAGAAGAAAATGGTAACCGACTCCAGTGTTCTTGCCTGGGAAGAATTGTGTCCTCCTGGACAGAGGGGCCTGGAGGGGTACAGTCCCTGGGGTTGTAAAGAGTTGGACATGACTTAGCAACTAAACAACAACAATGATATTCATCACACAAACAGTGTCCTATTACAGATGGATAAACCGTATCAGTCTCTTCACTCTCCCAATGTCAGCAGTTAATTTGTAACCAGTTTCTTTCTGATAACATTCACAACATCTGCATGTGTATGTTTTGAGACTTCGCTTCTTACTTCCTGAGCATTGTTTCCTAGAAGTGAAGCTGTTGGCTCAAAAGATATACAGTTCTTGAGGCTGTTGATTCATATTTAGAAAAAGCTCACCTCGGACCCCCTGTTTCCTTTTGTGAGCTGTCTGCTAATGGGCAGCAGGGGCTTGAGCTGTATAACCCTAGGACAGTCCCTTAACCTCTGAGCAAAGCTGGCAGGTCAGGAGAATGCTCTTCACGTTTGCACACCAGGCCAACCAACCAGGAGATCCTGCAGACCCATGCTCATCCTTCCTCATTTCCCAGTGGACTCACTTGAAGGCTTTATGCTTTCAACTTTGTCCTGTTCGTTTAATTCCATGAATTTTTATGATCCCAGCAAAAGACTTTGGAGTTAAAGGACATGAGTTTGAATCTCAGGTGTATTTATGTTGTTGGACTCTCTGGGCTTCAGCTTTCCCATCTGCAAAATGGGCACAGTACAACCAACCTCATGAGGCATTGTTGATGAGCCAGTAAGAGCAAGTGTGTGGAGAAGGACATGGACGACTCGGGGAGACTCGAGTGTGAATGGTGGCCTTGCCTAGTATAGCGGTGTGAATTGTTTTTTACTGACCGCTGAACCTCTCTGAGCTTCAGTACCTTCAGCTGTAGAAATGCGAGTACTAAAAGTCGGGGACAGTCACCCCTCTCGCAGAGCTGTTGTGCAGACTGAACGAGAGCAGGCCATGTCTGCAACCCCTCTCGGAGGTGAGTACCCTTGTGTTGCAGGTTCAATTCAGTCGCTCAGTTGTGTCCAACTCTTTGCGACCCCATGAACTGCAGCACGCCAGGCCTCCCTGTCCTTTACCAACTCCTGGAGCCTGCTCAAACTCATGTCCATTGAGTCGGTGATGCCATCCAACCATCTCATCCTCTGTCATCCCCTTCTCCCCCCGCTTTCAATCTTTCCTGGCATCAAGGTCTTTTCAAATGAGTCAGCTCTTCACATCAGGTGGCCAAAGTATTGGAGTTTCAGCTTCAGCATCAGTCCTTCCAGTGAACACCCAGGACTGATTTCCTTTAGGATGGACTGGTTGGATCTCCTTGCAGTCCAAGGGACTCTCAAGAGTCTTCTCTAACACCACAGTTCAAAGGCATCAATTCTTCGATGCTCAGCTTTCTTTATAGTCCAACTCTCACATCCATACATGACAACTGGAAAAACCATAGCTTTGACTAGATGGATCATTGTTGGCAAAGTAATGTCTCTGCTTTTTAATATGCTGTCTAGGTTGTTTGTAACTTTTCTTTCAAGGAGTGTCTTAATTTCATGGCTGCAGTCACCACCTGCAGTGATTTTGGAGCCCCCCAAAATAAAATCTCTCACTGTTTCCATTGTTTCCTCATCTGTTCGCCATGAAGTGATGGGACTGGATGCCATAATCTTTGTTTTCTAAATATTGAGTTTAAGCCAACTTTTTCACTCTCCTCTTTCACTTTCATCAAGAGCTCTTTAGTTCTTCTTCACTTTCTGCCATAAGGATGGTGTCATCTGTGTATCTGAGGTTATTGATATTTCTCCTGGTATCTTGATTCCAGCTTGTGCTTCATCCAGCCCGGCATTTCACGTGATGTACTCTGCATATAAGTTAAAGCAGGGTGACAATATATAGAGTTGACATACTCCTTTTCCAATTTGGAACCAGTCCATTGTTCCATGTCCAGTTCTAACTGTTGCTTCTTGACCTGCATACTGATTTCTCAGGAGGCAGGTCAGGTGGTCTGGTATCCCCATCTCTTTCAGAACTTTCCACAATTTGTTGTGACCCACACAGTCAAAGGCTTTGGCATAGTCAAGAAAGAAGAAGTAGACATTTTTCTGAAACTCTCTTGTTTTTTCAATGATCCAACAGATGTTGGTGATTTGATCTCTGGTTCCTCTGCTTTTTCTAATTCCAGCTTGAACATCTTGAAGTTCATGGTTCATGTAATGTTGAAGTCTGGCTTGGAGAATTTTGAACATTACCTTGCTAGTGTGTAAGATGAGTGCAGTTGTGTGGTAGTTTGAACATTCTTTGGCATTAACCTTTCTTTGGGATTGGAATGAAAACTGACCCTTTCCAATCCTGTGACCAGTGCTGAGTTTTCCAAATTTGCTGACATATTGAGTACAGCACTGAAATAGCTCAACTGGAATTCCGTCACCACTGCTAGCTTTGTTCGTAGTGCTGCTTCCTAAGGCCCACTTGACTTCGCCTTCCAGGATGACTGCCTCTAGGTGAGTGATCACTCCATCATGGTTATCTGGGTCATTGAGATCTTTTTTGTATAGTTTTGTGTATTCTTGCCACCTCTAATATCTTCTGCTTCTGTTAGGTCCATACCATTTCTGTCCTTTATTGTGCCCATCTTTGCATGAAATGTTCCCTTGGTATCTCGAATTTTCTTGAAGAGATCTCTAGTCTTTCCCATTTTATTGTTTTCCTCTATTTCTTTGCATTGTTCACTTAGAAGCTTTCTTATCTCTCCTTGCTATTCTTTGAAGTTTACATTCATTTGGGTATATCTTTCCCTTTTGCTTCTCTTCTTTTCACAGCTATTTGTAAGGCTCCTCAGACAACCATTTAGCCTTTTTGCATTTCTTTTTCTTTGGGATGGTCTTGATCCCTGTCTCCTATACAGTGTCACAGACCTCTGTCCATAGGAGAGAACTCTGTTCTCCCATCCGTCTGTCTTGGAGTCCATTGTTGTCCCTGGGAATACAATTTGGAAGGGACTCTGGAGGCAGAGGTCTCCTTATACGCTTGTTTTCTCTGAAGCAAAGGTCCTCTTCCTCAGATCTGTCTCTGCCCTCGGGGTCTTTGCCACGTGGTGTACTGCCCGTTACTCATTCCATATTTATCGTGCAATCCATTCACTTTAAAAATCTTTTTCAATTCTAGTTTCCTTGGTGTGTATGCCCAGCAGTGGGATTGCTGGGTCATAAGGCAGTTCTGTTTCCAGTTTTTTAAGGAATCTCCACACTGTTCTCCATAGTGGCTGTACTAGTTTGCATTCCCACCAACAGTGTAAGAGGGTTCCCTTTTCTCCACACCCTCTCCAGCATTTATTACTTGTAGACTTTTGGATTACAGCCATTCTGATGGTATGGGGAGGGAGGTGGGAGGGGGGGTTTGGGATTGGGAACACGTGTATATCCATGGTGGATTCATATTGATGTATAGCAAAACCAGTACAATATTGCAAAGTAATTAGTCTCCGATAAAATAAATAAATTTAAATAAAAAAAAATAAAACTCACTGGACACACAAAAAATAAATAAAGATTATTTGCTAAGTGAAAAAATATTTTAAAAATTGTAGCTGTTAATAATTATGGAGCATCTATTGTAAGCTAAGTACTCTCTTAAGTGCTTAACATGTGTTATGTCATTACTATCTAGAAATCACTGTTAACTTTACCTTAGGGCTCGGACAAGACCTGGACTTAATTAATAAAAGTCATTTAGGGCAATTAAAAAAAAAAAAGAAACTTTTACATGCCTTTCCAAAGGATTCTTTATATCAGGGGTTCCCAACCTCTGGGACCTAATGCCTCATGATCTGAGGTGGAGCGGATGTAAATACTAGTGAAATAAGGTGCACAAATGCATGGGATGCACCAGAACCATCCCGAGACCACTTCTTCCCTCCAGTCCATGGAAGAACTCTTTTCACAAAACCGGTCCCTGGTGCCGAAAAGCTTGGGGACTGCTGCTGCTCTATACCACTGATGCGCCATACGTGGAAAACTGGTGTTTTTGAAACATACCGGAAGAACTGCCTAGGTGTTAAAATACGAACAGTTCGGTGAAGCCCGTAGACGATCTCCAGGATGTACCACTTTGGGAGATCTGGTTCTGTTCATCCTCTGTGTTTTTTTTCCTTTCCCTGAACTGTGAGGAAGTTGTATCCACCTCCACCCCCCTTCAGAGTGGAAAGAACTGGGTGGTTACTAAAGAGGCGGCAGGGAGAGAGGGGTGTCTTTGGGTTTGTCTTCCCTTTCATAGGATGCGCTTAATCATTGACCCATCCTGTCAGGTCTTGAGGTGGCAAAGGAAACAGTTTTCTTATTTGATCATCAGGATCGATAGGTTCTATACGCATCCTTTGTCTACACATTAAAGTTCTATTGTGTGTTAATAGCCCAGTCAAGTCTGACTCTGGACTGTAGCCTACCAGACTCTTCCGTTCATGGGATTCTCTGGGCAAGAACACTGGAGTGCGTTGCCATTTCCTCCTCCAGGGGATCTTCCCAACCCAAGGATTGAACCTAGGTCTCCTGCATTGCAGGCAGATTCTTAACTGTCTGAACCACCAGGGAAGTGCAGAGTTCTGGCTGGCTGCAAAGTAGTCATTCAGAGCCTAGGAATTATTTCCTCGGGCCGTTGACTTGTTAGGTGTGTATTTGTTTATTTTTTTGGCTGCCTCAGGTCTTAGCTGTGGTGCACACATTCTCTAGTTGTGGCGAGGGGCTCAGCAGTTGTGGCATTAGGGCAGCGCCTGCCCTCAGACCCTCTTGTCTTACTTGTGTTACTCAAGTCTCGTCTGTCTGCTTGCTGTGGTCATTTGAGCCTGTATCTCATCTTCAGATTGTTACAAACATCAGTTAAATACCGGGCTGGATAGAACCACATGCGCGATGTGACCAGGTCAGCATCCTGGATTTGCCATCAGAGCATAGTTACAGAAGGTGTAACCCCTGGGGGAGGGTGGGCCAAGGGTATACAGGACCTCTCAGTAATATCTTTGCAACTTTCTGGGTCTATAAGTACTTCAAAATAAAAATGGAAACAAAGGCCTTGTCTTTCCTTTTCAGTAGCTAGTTGCCTCTCTGGGGCAGTCGCTGTGTCCTCCTGATGTTCGTGTTTGTGTCGGGAGCAGTTCTAATGACCCAACAATATTCCTTTCACACAGAAGGCAAACAAGGTCATTGAGGCAAAGTTGGCTGGGATGAATTTATGGTTCCTAAAGCTGCCCATTCGTGTATTCTCCACAACATCTCATCATTTTGATGAAAGTTGGATTTGTATTAAAGTTTTTGATCTTCACCTGTTAGGTTGATCTCTGTTGTGGCATGCAGGATCTTTAGTTGGGGCATGTTAACTCTTAGTTGCGGCAGGTGGGATCTAGTTCCCTGACCAGGAATCGAACCCAGGTCTGTTGCATTGGGAGTGTGGAGTCTTAGCCTCTGGACCACCATAGAAGCCTTGGTATTTAGATAGTGTTAAGATGTTGTTGTTCGGAGAAGACAGTGGCACCCCACTCCAGTACTCTTGCCTGGCAAATCCCATGGACGAAGGAGCCTGGTGGGCTGCTATCCATGGGGTCGCGAAGAGTTGGACACGACTGAACGACTTCAGTTTCACGTTTCACTTTCATGCGTTGGAGAAGGAAATGGCAACCCACTCCAGTGTTCTTGCCTGGAGAATCCCAGGGGTGGCGGAGCCTGGTGGGCTACTGTCTGTGGGGTCGCACAGAGTCAGACACGACTGAAGCGACTCAGCAGCAGCAGCAGCAGCAGCAAGATGTTGTTAAAAGATGCCTCCAAACCAGAAGAAAAGCAGCCTCTTGAACATTTCAGTGCTGGCTGCAGAATTGACAGGCTGCTGAGGGTGGGCCTGGATCACAGCCCACACAACTCACAGTCGGTGGGCCTGAATAAACCTACCAGTGACTGTATCACTGTTAAATTAGGCCATTTGTTGTTCAACCTAAGTCTTGTCTGACTTCTTGCAGCCCCATGGACTGCAGTTCATCAGGCTTCCCTGTTCTTCATTATCTCCTGGAGTTTTCTCAGATTCATGTTCACTGAGTAGATGATGCCATCCAACCATTTCATCCTCTGTCGTCCCCTTCTTCTCCTGCCTTCAATCTTTCCCAGCATCAGGGTCTTTTTTTAACAAGTCAGCTCTTCACATCAGGTGGCCAAAATATTGAAGCTTCAGCATGAGTCCTTCCAATGATATGCAGGATTGATTTCCTTTAGGATTGACTGATTGGATATTCTTGCAGTCCAAGGGACCCTTGAGAGTCTTCTCCAGCACTGCAGACCATACTGAGATGCATATCAATTTTTTTCTGTCTCTTATTTTAAGCTATGTGCTTGGAATTCACACGAGGGGATTAGGAGTAAGCTGGGATGAATGACAAGAGCTGGCGAGGGGATCCAGGAAAAGCAGCTGTGTCAGCATGTCCGCTGGGGAGTGTTTTCCTGCCTGTAGATCTCGAGATTCCTTAGTTGTTTATTAGCTTCAGACACTGGCTCTTTGTATCACAGAGAAAGTGCAGCTGCCAACATTTGTGACATTTGAAACATTTGTGACAGGCTGTCTAGGAGGAGGACGATAATTAAGGAACTCCTTCATGTCTGACTTTCTTTCCAAGATTCTGAGATGAATGCACAGTTTTAGGCGACACCTCAGTATATGGTCGTGTCTGCAGTTGGTACTTGTGTTCTTTCTGCCAAAATACGGTGCAGAAAAGCACAATGCACAGTGCTGTCTCTGTGGGCTGAAGTACAGGGAGATGCATCAGAACAGAGTCAGTGATTGGCAGTCTCCAGTTTTCCACTGAGCATATATGTGGCATAGTAGTACCAAGGAATGGCATCTCCATCCATAAATAGATGGAATCAGAAGCTTACGGTGGTTAAATGGACAAACCAGTTGCAGCAAAATTCATCGTAGGACCTGGTTGCATAAAGTAAACTCCGAGTGTATCAGGTTTGTAGTGACCCTGTGAGCATGGAGGAGACATGAAATGTGTGTACCCGATGTTTAATGGTGGTTGCCATGGCGAAGGATGTCTGGGATAGTAAACAGAGGAAAAAAGTCTTCAAACAGAAAAATTTTGAGGCGTGTGAAAAGGTGTTTCACCTGTGAATAATTATATTCAGTGATGTATGTATGTGAGATGTGTCAGGCGAGAGTTCATAGGATGGAAGTAAAAATGTTGTGGTTCTTCCGTTGCTCAGTCGTGTCTGACCCTTCGTGGCCCCAGAGACTGAGCACATCCCTGTCCTTCACCATCTCCCGGACTTTGCTCAAACTCATGTCCATTGAGTTGGTGATGCTGTCAAACCATCTTGTCCTCTGTCGCCTGTTTGTCCTCCTGCCTTCTGTCTTTCCCAGCATCAAGGTCTTTTCCAGTGAGTTGGTTTTTCGCATCAGGTGGTCAAAGTATTGGAGCTTCAGCTTTAGCATCAGTCCTTCCAATGAATGTTCAGGGTTGATTTCCTTTACGATTGACTGCTTTGATCTCCTTGCTAGTAAGAGACTCTCAAGAGTCTTAAGAAGTTAGTGAGATTTATTTCAAGGATTTTTAGTGGAATTTTTACATTCCTTTTAAAATGTGTTCTGATTGAGTATTTTGCAATGAGTGTTTTATTTTTTATAATCATAAGAGACACCCAGTCATAAAGATGTTTCCATCGTAAGGCAATATTCCAGCATGTGTAAGAATACTCAGGCTTAAAACCTTGTTGGATAGGGAATGAGTAGAAGCAGAAAGTGTGGAAGAGGCATTTGTCTCTGGGGCCAAGGTAAGAAACCACTTTCAAATCCCAAGAGAAACAGAGAAGCGCTCACTGGGGCCTTGGAGACAAAGACCTGGGTTTGTATCCAGACTGTGTGTCTTACATATGACCCTGGCGTTGGCCATGTGACGTTCTCCACGCCCAGCTCCTCTCCTGCAGAACGAGGAGGGTATTACAGTGTCATCATACCTGACATATTGTTAGGTACTTAAGAAACATGCTTCCATTGAATGAAGAGCGGATGAATGTATATAAGCATGCTTGATTCACTGAGGTCACATATGTAAAGTCTGAACTATGTGGTAAATTCTCAACAGATGGTATTTTTCTCTCCTGGCCTTCATGTCCTAGTCCTCAGCCAGGGTACCTGGGGAGTGAATTTAGCAGAATGGGATCTTGTCGTTGCCCGAGTTTCAAGTTCCATCTACAGTCTCACATGGGGAGAGGGGTGGGGCAGGTAGACTCAGTTAACTGCTTTTCTTCATTGTACCACACTTTGCTCATCTGTAAAATGGGTGTTGTTATGCTAATATGTACCTTGGAAGGTTTGAATGAGATAATAAAGACTTCATGTGATGCCTGGCAAATAGTGTTTAATACGTGTTCAGTTCAGTCGCTCAGTCGTGTCCGAATACATGTAGTAGTTAATAAAAATACTGAGTGTTCCCCAAGTAAACAATACCTAGTATGTGTTTCTGTAAATGGACATACTGTAAATTTGTCCATTTTTACAGTTTCTGTAAATACTACAGAGTGTCTGACACAGTCGGCACCTAACAGGTTGTTAGATTCAAATAACCTGAGGATAGCACATGCCAGCATCCTGAATTTGTGGATGCTGAAACCAATTAGCGCTTATTTCCACCATGAATGAGTGGTTCTTGACGGCGTTACATAGACGTGCCTTCGCTAACCTTGTCATTTCCAGCAATGATCTCTAAAACAGAATATATTAATATTTACCAGATGCACACTGTGTATTTTCCTTACACAGATTCTCTTCCTTCCTTGGGTTTAAGTTGCCAATTTTAAAATAGATTTTTCTGACCTTCTTGTACCCACAGAGAAAATGAAGTGCTCAAAGTGCAACTGAAGAAATATGTAGGCGCTGTCCAGATGCTGAAAAGAGAAGGTCAAACAGCCGAAGGTGAGGGGCAGAGGGAACCGAGTGGGGTGGGGGCTGCACCTTTTTGTCTTGATCATCCCTGAGCCTGGCCCGGCAGACACTCAGCATGGGATGAATACACCTGCAGATGAGTTAGAAAAACGTTGCTGCTTAGGATCCTGGAAAATTAATTAGATGAAAGACCCTGCTCTTCATTCTTACAAAGTTGTAAGACTTACTTGCTAGACTGTTAGCAATCATTGTGTCAGTTTGTGCAGTTAGGGAGTGTTATGACTAAAGTCTTAAGATATTTGCAAGGTGGTGAACCTGTAGCATGGTTAAGTCATGTCAGGCCATGGGTGAAAGCAGCAGAATGCCAGAGTGGCAGAGAATCAGTGGGGTTATGCTGATCAGGCTCCAGCCCCAGCTCCAGTACTGTTTCTTAATCTCTCTGTACCTCAGTTTTCTCATCTATAAAATGGGGGCAGCTGGCAGCGCCTGCCTCATCAGGCAGTCCATGTAGACGTCTTAGCATAATGCCTACCAGAGAGGGGGTACTGAGTAGCTTTGTTGCTTAGTCACTAAGTCTTGTCCAGCTCTTTGCCACCCCATGGATGGCAGCACACCAGGCTTCCCTGTCCTTCACCATCTCCTGGAGTTTGCTCAGACTCGTCTCCATTGAGTCAATGATGCCATCCAACCATCCCATTCTGTTGTCCCCTACTCCTCCTGCCATCAATCTTTCCCAGCATTAAAATCTTTTCCAATAAGTTAGTTCTTCACATCAAGTGGCCAAAGTGTTGGAGCTTCAGCATCAGCCCTTCCAGTGAACATTCAGGGTTGATCTCCTTTAGGATGGACTGGTTTGCTCTCCTTGCTGTCCAAGGAACTCTCAAGTCTGCTCCAGCAGTTTGAAAGCATCAGTTCTTCGGCGCTTAGCTTTCTTTATAGTCCAACTCTCACATCTGTACACGACTACTGGAGTAGATTTTAGCTGCAAATAATAGTATTCTTGATCAGAAATACGAGTGGGTAGAAGAGTGGTCACTTGGCCAAGCTCCCACTAAATAAGCTGGCGCTGTTGCTTCCTCCCTGTGCAGGCTGCCTGCACTTTCACTGTCTTGACTCTGCTGAAATGTTCCTGAGGTCAACCTGAAGACAGCATATTTAACTTTAGCTCAAGTGTCTTGTGACCTTCAGCCAACTGACCAGAACAAGATTTTCTTATACAAAAACAAGCCCTTGGAGTGTATACATTTTAACAGAGGGGAGTATACTCCATGCTCACAGGTCTTGGGAGCCAGCCAGTCCTGAATTCGAGTTCAGGCGCATTCTCCATAACTTGACCTCTTGGAGTTACTTAGCCATCTGAAAGAGGGAACGCCACACCAATATTAGAGGAAATCACACCAGTGGCATGAGGGTTGTCGTGGGGATTTACCAAAACAGTGAATGCAAAGCCTTCATTCGTATGGCACCCAGTGTATAGCTGGTATCCAGTACAGGTGGTTATTTTTCTGTGTCATAGAGATAGGATTATAATCTGAGTGCGATTTGCATAGTAATATCATGAAAGATTGGAATTTTTTTGAGTGTTTGTATTTATTATGGTCTCCATTTGATGAGGTTCAACATGTTGATTTTCTTTGCTTCTCTTTGATAGCATGCCTTGCTTTCTTCATCACTTGTTTGCAACTGCTGCCAGCCTGGGGGTTATCACTGTAGCATGAGTCTTGTCTTTCTCAAGGGGACCATCACCCTTTCCCAGATACTGCCCGTGGCCCGGACTCCATCTCATTACACTGGGTTGTGTCTGCGTTGGCCTTGCGACTCCTCACTTCTCATCTTTGTTTCCCCAGCACCTGGCTTTTGTAGCCATTCATTTCATTCACTGCATGTTTTGAATGAGTCATTTAGCCCTTTATCCTTTCCAAGCAAGTTCAAGTCTATTCACATTTGACTCAGTAATCCTGGGATGAGTCAGTGTTTCCCCTGTGTTTTAAAATATTCATTTTTAGAGGTTCAGGAGAGCTTAAAAGTCTTGTCTATGGCTCTGAGGTGGAAATGAACTCGGGTCATTTCCTTCTAAACCCCTGATTCTTTGCTTGCGAACTTCCTGAACTAGTGTTCAGAGGCCTTTGCTGGGAGCCAGGTGCCTGCACCTCATCTCGGGATCACGGGGTGGGGGCTCTCGACTTGCACGTTTAGATGTGTGACTCTCATGCAGGTGACCTGTGGACTGTGCCACCACCGTTTCTGAAATCTGTACTCTGCCCTCACAGAAATTTAATTTGATCCTGTAAGAAAATTAAACCTGGGGTGGGGAGTACCACTGGGCTTGAATTTGGTTTAAAATCTGCAATACTATATAGTACCTTTCTGAGTAGGAGCATTTTTGGAATGACTCGTTCCCCCAGCCCCCCAAAATAGAAGCTACAACATACAGAAGGATTTCTCACCGCAGCCAAAGTCAGTTTTTCCAAGACCCAGCTTGAATGTGCTAAGCCAGAGCTGGGTATGTGATAACCCTTAAGTGGAACAGAGCAGAGAGGGTGAAGCATACTTTGTCACTCATTCATAGTCCTTTTCTTGTTTGTTGTTCAGTTGCTAGGTTCAGTTCAGTTGCTCAGTTGTGTCTGCCTCTTTGTGACTCCATGGACTGCAGCATGCCAGGCCTCCATGTCCATCACCAACTTCTGGAGTTTACCCAAACTCATGTTCATTGAGTTGGTGATGCCATCTCATCATCTCATCCTCTGTTGTCCCCTTTACCTCCTGCCTTCAATCTTTCCCAGCATCAGAGTCTTTTCCAATGAGTCAGTTCTTCACATCAGGTGGCCAAAGGATTGGAGTTTCAGCTTCATCATCAGTCCTTCCAATGAATATTCAGGGCTGATTTCCTTTAGGATTGACTGGTTTGTTTTTCCTGCAGTCCAGGAGAGACTCTCAAGAGTCTTCTCCAACACCACAATTAGGAAACATCAGTTCTTCAGCACTCAGCCTTCTTTATGGCCCAACTCTAACATCAGTATATGACTACTGGAGAAACCGTAGCTTTGAACTATCCAGAACTTTGTCAGCAAAGTCCCTTTTGCAGTCCCTCACCACTCTATTTTCACCAGGTCACAGAAGACCATCTACCATATCTAGGAGTCATCCTGGGTGGAAGGTCTTTATGAAAGTCCTTCAGTGCAGGCATGAACTGAGTGATGCCCTTCTCTTCCAATTAGGAAAATCAGTTCTTCAGCACTCAGCCTTCTTTATGGCCCAACTCTAACATCAGTATATGACTACTGGAGAAACCGTAGCTTTGAACTATCCAGAACTTTGTCAGCAAAGTCCCTTTTGCAGTCCCTCACCACTCTATTTTCACCAGGTCACAGAAGACCATCTACCATATCTAGGAGTCATCCTGGGTGGAAGGTCTTTATGAAAGTCCTTCAGTGCAGGCATGAACTGAGTGATGCCCTTCTCTTCCTTGTTTAAGTCCTGCATTTTATTCTTTCTTCCACTTGCGTAAAATTTTGAGTACCAGCTAACATGCCAGACACCAGCAAGCAGCCTGATTAGAAGATATGCTTTCAGAAATTGTGCTCTGGCCTTTCCAGTGCCTTTACCTAATTTTCAAGTGATGTCATCTACTACTCAGAGAAACTGGGGCTCACTCCTCAACCCCAGCCAGCTGCTGACTCAGTTTGTTGAAAACCATGGAGTATGTGCCCTGGCTAGATTGAGGTGCCTTGGGTGCCCTTTCAGGCTGTGGTATCTTGGCGGTGTCCTGGACAGGCTGGGGTGGGGGACTTGGTGTTTCTGGGGAGCTGGGGACAAGGGGTAGGGAGAGGTTGGTTAGGGAGAGTCTTTTCTGATCCAGGATTTGCGTGGCTCCTGATGTTAGGTGGGCATAGAGGTGTGGACCAGCTTCTCAAGTTCTAGGTGAGAGTTCAGAGTGCTTTTTCCACAAGAGAATCCTTTTAGGTTGAGGCTATAAAGCTTTTTCTTTTTTAAAAAAATCATTTGGACAACAAATTGTTTGTGAAACTGAACTCATCAGTAGGGAAAAGGGTGAGGAATCATTGAAGCCTCAGATGCCTTCAGGATTGAATAGATGGCTGAGGGCTGTGTTGAGATTGTTACATTCATTGTTGTTGTGGGAAGTGCCTTCAAGATGAAGAAAAGAAAATCAACTTAAAATGGACCTTTAGAATAGATTGCTGACAATCTTTAAGACGTCAGTCGGTAACTTTATTTCAATTCTGGGTTATCATGACTCTTCTTCCTCCTCAAGTTCTTTATGAAACATCGATGTAGGCATCTGACAAAAGTGTTCCAAATGATGTCTTTATTACTGACAGTTTGTCGGAAACTCCAGTTTGAAGCCAGAATCACCCTCCCCGGCGCATTGTCTCCCAAGTGTAGAGCCCGGGACCCCCTTGTGAGGCTTTGTTGGGTCTGCTGAATGATGCCCACCCAGTGGGGACCAAGGAGGAAAATGATCTGGGGAGGGGGGCGCGTTCTCTTTTTAACCCAGCATCTCCATTTGACTGAGGCTCTCACAGTCATGTAGGAGGTGGGGAGTGAGGCTGAGTGTATGTTAGTGGGGAATGTCTTCTCATGGACATATGGCCCAAGGTGGGGGCCCTTTGGTTAAGACCTGTGATAACTGCAGATTTTTCTGGGTGCCTCCTGAGGGAGACGCCAGCAGCGGGGCTGGGTCAGCAGTGGCGCTCCCTGAGTAGGCATCTCCTCCATTACGCCTGACCATCTGGGGAAAGGCTCTGTCAACAGAAGGAAGGCTTGTTTCACCTGTAGCTGTGACATTTATCTCCAAAGGAGTCACCACATCCTAGTCCCTGTACATGTCCCGACCAAAATAGTGGTCATGACCAAAGCATTTGGAAATCACTGTGCATTCCACATTCTTCTTGCTCATCGTAATTGACATTAGTGGACGAGGGACCCCAGTGCCAAAGACACTGAGGACTTCCCGAGGGCAACTGACTTAGAGGCCAGGTAAGTTTCTATGCCTCAGTTTCTTCCTCTGTAAAATGGGAACTGTAACAATACCTTCCTCATAGGGTTTTGGGAGAAGAAGGGATAAATTAGTATATGGAAAGCGCTTAGAATAATGTCTGATATGTAGCAGCCACTCAGTAAATATGACAGTTATTGTTATTACTATTTTTACTGTTTCACTTTCTCTCTCATGGCCCCTTTGAACACTTGTAAAATTAGGATTTATTAAAATAGTATATATACTTCAGAGGTGGTTGTGAGGATTGCTGTTAAGAGGTGTAATTCAGATGACATCCTGGGATCTAGAATATGCGGGGGTGGGTGGAAAGTCAGGCCTACCTACAAAGATGTCTGTGTCCTGATCCCTGGAATCTGTGCCCACACCGCCTTCCATGGTGAAAGAGACTTTAGTTGTTGCTGTTGATTTGCTTAGTCATATCTGACTCTTGTGACCCCATGGACTGCAGTCCATCAGGCTCTTCTGTCCGTGGGATTCTCCAGGCAAGAATACTGGAGTGGATTACCATTTCTTCCTCCAGGGAATCTTCCCAACCAAGGGATCAAACCCACATCCCTTGCATTGGCAGGAGGATGCTTTACCACTGAGCTACCAGGGAAGCCAGAAATAGACTTTTCAGATGTGATTAATATAAGGCTTTTGACAGGCAAAAGGAGAAGAAGGCAGCAGAGGATGAGATGGTTAGACAGCGTCACTGACTCAATGGATGTGAATTTGAGCAAACTCCAGGAGACAGTGAAGGACAGGAGCCTGGCGTGCTGCAGCCCATGGGGTTGTGAAGAGTCAGATACGACTTAGCGAGTGAACAACAACCGCAGTGTTGCGTCTGCATTTGGGGAGTCTGGGTTCTCTGAGCGCCCATGGCGGGGGTGGGGCTGGTCTCATGGAGGTCTTCGCTGCAGAGCAGCCCCTTGGTGGGTGTCGGGCTTCTCCTAGGCTTTCCCAAGGAGCATTTGCCCGTGAGCTGGAGCTGGTTCTCAGTACCAAGGAAGAGGTTCTACAGGGGCAGCTGAAGGTGGGATTCCAGACGCGCCCACGTCCTCCTGTGTCACGTGGCTTGGGCCGCCGCCCCCGGCTGGCGTGGTGGCCGTTTCTGGCCGTGCGGTGTCAGGTCGCCTGTGCTCCAGCTTCTCTGGGTCCAGCGTCCTCACTCAGAGTCAGCCCCGTGATGTCGATGAGGCCCTACCCTCCCTCCTGCCCTTGATCTCAGCCGACTGGCTCCAGCCGGGCCTCAGGGCTCTACTAGGCTGTCACGAGGAGTTCTTTTCCGTCAGGCCTGGAAGGCTGGAGCCACTGTAGTTACCTTGTCTCTGAGTGGAGCCTGAGTGTGAGGCCATCGCACAGGGAGAGGAGCTGAGCTGAAGGCAGAGAGGCACTGGGGGTTGATCGTGTCCTTCGAATCCCTGAATCCAGCTGTCCTGATGTGACGGTTCAGCCCTAAACGTACTGTTAACAAGAGCATTAATTCACTGGCTTCCCCTGCCACTGTCTTCAAGCTTGGGTTGGGTTTCCATAGCTTGGATGCATGCGCGCTCAGTTGTGTCTGACGCTTTGAGAACCCATAGGCTGCAGCTTGCCAGATCCCTCTGTCTGTGAACTTCTCCAGGCACGAATACTGGAGCGGGTTCCATTTCCTCCTCCAGGGGATCTTCCTGACCCAGGGAGAGAACCCTTGATTCCTGCGTCTCCTGCACTGGTAATCGAATTCTTTACCACTGAGCCAACTGGGAAGCACAGTGATGGCAAACTGTTTGCTCTTTCCTGGATGCAGAGTCTGTTCTGTTTTCAGTGGGAGCTGTCGTTTCTCTGAAGCCTGTCTTTCCTAACCTGCAGTGTCTGTATGTTGTGAGGTCCTTCCTTCTGGCCCCCTCCTCTCATGAGGTCCCCTCCACCAGAATCATCTGTCCTGGCCTCCATAGTCCTATTCTGTGGTGATGGATTTCAAGGCTGCAAGCTCTTGTTGGCATCGCCGTTTAATTCATCAGCCACAGGCTCAGGGGCAGAGGGACAAGCAATGGCCTGTTGCTGGTGGCAATCAGAGTAATCGGCAGTGAGAGCAGACGATCAGGGGGAGGAACTTGATGGATGAGGGAGGCTTGGGAGCAGTTTTAAAAGTTTAAGAAACAAAAGAAGTTTAAAAAAAGGAAGCTATCAGCCTGTGTGCCGTGTCGTGTCTCTGCCTGCATGTGACTCGCCAGTGACCCCTCGCTTCCATGCCTGCCTGTGCTCCACATCCTCCTCGGGGTCTCACTTCCCCTGGGCTCCGGAAAGTGGGGCGGGACCGTGGAGAGCCTGGTCCTGTGATGACGCAGGGTCAAGGGTGAGAGGATTCATGGAGCTTGTGGGTTTCAGGGTGTGTGTGGCGCCGTGGGACCTTTGCAACCTGCAGCTTCCCTCAGTGACTGCAGGCACTGGGCTGTCTCCTTTGGTGGCCAGATATTCTTGCCCCCCGTGTGCACACAGGCAGAGAGGCCTTCTTTTGAGGCAGGCTGCTTTGGTTGCAAGGGAAGCAAGCTCGAGAGTCGTGTGCGTGTGTGTCTGGTTCTAGCGCGATCAGCATTGGACCTCATGGAGACTCCGCTAAGATCTCGTCACTCTGCTGTTTAAAACTCAATCCAGACTTTAAAAAAATATGTTATTTTTGGTTGTGCTGGGTCTTTGTTGCAGCCTGCAGGGGCTTCCTCTAGCTGTGGGCCACAGGCTCTAGAGACATAGGCTCAGTTGTTGTGGCACATGATATTCGTTGCCCTACAGGATGTGGGAGCTTAGTTCCCTGACCAGGGCTTGAACCCGCGCCCCCTGCAGTAAAGCACAGAGCCTTAACCGCTGGACCACCAGGGAAGTCCAGCCTGGACTTTTTGATGAGGGCCTGCAGTGCTCGGTGTGATCCGGCTCTTCTCTACTTCCCAGCCCCATGTCCTCCCACCTTCTCTTGGCCCGGCCACACTGGCCTTACCAAGCAACACCTCCAGACCTTGGCTGTTGCTGTCCTTCTGGAATGCTTCTCCCTCATGTCTAAAGGGCTGGTCCTGCCTCATCAGGCAGTCCCTGTTCAGGTGTCACCTCCCCGGACCACCCCGCCTCTCCTTCCTCCTTTGTGCCGTCACTTCCTTGATCCCCGTCACAGCACCTTTATGAGCGCCTCAGCGTGTCTCGATTATGTTCCCTTCCTTGTTCACTGTCCGTGTTCCGCCCTGCAGGGTACCGTTCAAGGAGCAGAGACCTTGCCTGTTCTTCACTCTGCTGTGTTCAGAGGGCCCCGCTCAGGCTTCACCCAAGGGATGCGCTCCATAAATATATTAAAAAAAAAAACTTATTCTTTAATTGGAGGAGTATTGCTTTACAATGTTGTGTTGGTTCAGCCATAATTATGCATATATCGCCTCCCTCCTTAGCCTCCCTCCCCTCCTCCNTCACCAGGTCACAGAAGACCATCTACCATATCTAGGAGTCATCCTGGGTGGAAGGTCTTTATGAAAGTCCTTCAGTGCAGGCATGAACTGAGTGATGCCCTTCTCTTCCTTGTTTAAGTCCTGCATTTTATTCTTTCTTCCACTTGCGTAAAATTTTGAGTACCAGCTAACATGCCAGACACCAGCAAGCAGCCTGATTAGAAGATATGCTTTCAGAAATTGTGCTCTGGCCTTTCCAGTGCCTTTACCTAATTTTCAAGTGATGTCATCTACTACTCAGAGAAACTGGGGCTCACTCCTCAACCCCAGCCAGCTGCTGACTCAGTTTGTTGAAAACCATGGAGTATGTGCCCTGGCTAGATTGAGTGCCTTGGGTGCCCTTTCAGGCTGTGGTATCTTGGCGGTGTCCTGGACAGGCTGGGGTGGGGGACTTGGTGTTTCTGGGGAGCTGGGGACAAGGGGTAGGGAGAGGTTGGTTAGGGAGAGTCTTTTCTGATCCAGGATTTGCGTGGCTCCTGATGTTAGGTGGACATAGAGGTGTGGATCAGCTTCTCAAGTTCTAGGTGAGAGTTCAGAGTGCTTTTTCCACAAGAGAATCCTTTTAGGTTGAGGCTATAAAGCTTTTTCTTTTTTAAAAAAATCATTTGGACAACAAATTGTTTGTGAAACTGAACTCATCAGTAGGGAAAAGGGTGAGGAATCATTGAAGCCTCAGATGCCTTCAGGATTGAATAGATGGCTGAGGGCTGTGTTGAGATTGTTACATTCATTGTTGTTGTGGGAAGTGCCTTCAAGATGAAGAAAAGAAAATCAACTTAAAATGGACCTTTAGAATAGATTGCTGACAATCTTTAAGACGTCAGTCGGTAACTTTATTTCAATTCTGAGGTTATCATGACTCTTCTTCCTCCTCAAGTTCTTTATGAAACATCGATGTAGGCATCTGACAAAAGTGTTCCAAATGATGTCTTTATTACTGACAGTTTGTCGGAAACTCCAGTTTGAAGCCAGAATCACCCTCCCCGGCGCATTGTCTCCCAAGTGTAGAGCCCGGGACCCCCTTGTGAGGCTTTGTTGGGTCTGCTGAATGATGCCCACCCAGTGGGGACCAAGGAGGAAAATGATCTGGGGAGGGGGGCGCGTTCTCTTTTTAACCCAGCATCTCCATTTGACTGAGGCTCTCACAGTCATGTAGGAGGTGGGGAGTGAGGCTGAGTGTATGTTAGTGGGGAATGTCTTCTCATGGACATATGGCCCAAGGTGGGGGCCCTTTGGTTAAGACCTGTGATAACTGCAGATTTTTCTGGGTGCCTCCTGAGGGAGACGCCAGCAGCGGGGCTGGGTCAGCAGTGGCGCTCCCTGAGTAGGCATCTCCTCCATTACGCCTACCATCTGGGGAAAGGCTCTGTCAACAGAAGGAAGGCTTGTTTCACCTGTAGCTGTGACATTTATCTCCAAAGGAGTCACCACATCCTAGTCCCTGTACATGTCCCGACCAAAATAGTGGTCATGACCAAAGCATTTGGAAATCACTGTGCATTCCACATTCTTCTTGCTCATCGTAATTGACATTAGTGGACGAGGGACCCCAGTGCCAAAGACACTGAGGACTTCCCGAGGGCAACTGACTTAGAGGCCAGGTAAGTTTCTATGCCTCAGTTTCTTCCTCTGTAAAATGGGAACTGTAACAATACCTTCCTCATAGGGTTTTGGGAGAAGAAGGGATAAATTAGTATATGGAAAGCGCTTAGAATAATGTCTGATATGTAGCAGCCACTCAGTAAATATGACAGTTATTGTTATTACTATTTTTACTGTTTCACTTTCTCTCTCATGGCCCCTTTGAACACTTGTAAAATTAGGATTTATTAAAATAGTATATATACTTCAGAGGTGGTTGTGAGGATTAGCTGTTAAGAGGTGTAATTCAGATGACATCCTGGGATCTAGAATATGCGGGGGTGGGTGGAAAGTCAGGCCTACCTACAAAGATGTCTGTGTCCTGATCCCTGGAATCTGTGCCCACACCGCCTTCCATGGTGAAAGAGACTTTAGTTGTTGCTGTTGATTTGCTTAGTCATATCTGACTCTTGTGACCCCATGGACTGCAGTCCATCAGGCTCTTCTGTCCGTGGGATTCTCCAGGCAAGAATACTGGAGTGGATTACCATTTCTTCCTCCAGGGAATCTTCCCAACCAAGGGATCAAACCCACATCCCTTGCATTGGCAGGAGGATGCTTTACCACTGAGCTACCAGGGAAGCCAGAAATAGACTTTTCAGATGTGATTAATATAAGGCTTTTGACAGGCAAAAGGAGAAGAAGGCAGCAGAGGATGAGATGGTTAGACAGCGTCACTGACTCAATGGATGTGAATTTGAGCAAACTCCAGGAGACAGTGAAGGACAGAGCCTGGCGTGCTGCAGCCCATGGGGTTGTGAAGAGTCAGATACGACTTAGCGAGTGAACAACAACCGCAGTGTTGCGTCTGCATTTGGGGAGTCTGGGTTCTCTGAGCGCCCATGGCGGGGGTGGGGCTGGTCTCATGGAGGTCTTCGCTGCAGAGCAGCCCCTTGGTGGGTGTCGGGCTTCTCCTAGGCTTTCCCAAGGAGCATTTGCCCGTGAGCTGGAGCTGGTTCTCAGTACCAAGGAAGAGGTTCTACAGGGGCAGCTGAAGGTGGGATTCCAGACGCGCCCACGTCCTCCTGTGTCACGTGGCTTGGGCCGCCGCCCCCGGCTGGCGTGGTGGCCGTTTCTGGCCGTGCGGTGTCAGGTCGCCTGTGCTCCAGCTTCTCTGGGTCCAGCGTCCTCACTCAGAGTCAGCCCCGTGATGTCGATGAGGCCCTACCCTCCCTCCTGCCCTTGATCTCAGCCGACTGGCTCCAGCCGGGCCTCAGGGCTCTACTAGGCTGTCACGAGGAGTTCTTTTCCCGTCAGGCCTGGAAGGCTGGAGCCACTGTAGTTACCTTGTCTCTGAGTGGAGCCTGAGTGTGAGGCCATCGCACAGGGAGAGGAGCTGAGCTGAAGGCAGAGAGGCACTGGGGGTTGATCGTGTCCTTCGAATCCCTGAATCCAGCTGTCCTGATGTGACGGTTCAGCCCTAAACGTACTGTTAACAAGAGCATTAATTCACTGGCTTCCCCTGCCACTGTCTTCAAGCTTGGGTTGGGTTTCCATAGCTTGGATGCATGCGCGCTCAGTTGTGTCTGACGCTTTGAGAACCCATAGGCTGCAGCTTGCCAGATCCCTCTGTCTGTGAACTTCTCCAGGCACGAATACTGGAGCGGGTTCCATTTCCTCCTCCAGGGGATCTTCCTGACCCAGGGAGAGAACCCTTGATTCCTGCGTCTCCTGCACTGGTAATCGAATTCTTTACCACTGAGCCAACTGGGAAGCACAGTGATGGCAAACTGTTTGCTCTTTCCTGGATGAGAGTCTGTTCTGTTTTCAGTGGGAGCTGTCGTTTCTCTGAAGCCTGTCTTTCCTAACCTGCAGTGTCTGTATGTTGTGAGGTCCTTCCTTCTGGCCCCCTCCTCTCATGAGGTCCCCTCCACCAGAATCATCTGTCCTGGCCTCCATAGTCCTATTCTGTGGTGATGGATTTCAAGGCTGCAAGCTCTTGTTGGCATCGCCGTTTAATTCATCAGCCACAGGCTCAGGGGCAGAGGGACAAGCAATGGCCTGTTGCTGGTGGCAATCAGAGTAATCGGCAGTGAGAGCAGACGATCAGGGGGAGGAACTTGATGGATGAGGGAGGCTTGGGAGCAGTTTTAAAAGTTTAAGAAACAAAAGAAGTTTAAAAAAAGGAAGCTATCAGCCTGTGTGCCGTGTCGTGTCTCTGCCTGCATGTGACTCGCCAGTGACCCCTCGCTTCCATGCCTGCCTGTGCTCCACATCCTCCTCGGGGTCTCACTTCCCCTGGGCTCCGGAAAGTGGGGCGGGACCGTGGAGAAGCCTGGTCCTGTGATGACGCAGGGTCAAGGGCGAGAGGATTCATGGAGCTTGTGGGTTTCAGGGTGTGTGTGGCGCCGTGGGACCTTTGCAACCTGCAGCTTCCCTCAGTGACTGCAGGCACTGGGCTGTCTCCTTTGGTGGCCAGATATTCTTGCCCCCCGTGTGCACACAGGCAGAGAGGCCTTCTTTTGAGGCAGGCTGCTTTGGTTGCAAGGGAAGCAAGCTCGAGAGTCGTGTGCGTGTGTGTCTGGTTCTAGCGCGATCAGCATTGGACCTCATGGAGACTCCGCTAAGATCTCGTCACTCTGCTGTTTAAAACTCAATCCAGACTTTAAAAAAATATGTTATTTTTGGTTGTGCTGGGTCTTTGTTGCAGCCTGCAGGGGCTTCCTCTAGCTGTGGGCCACAGGCTCTAGAGACATAGGCTCAGTTGTTGTGGCACATGATATTCGTTGCCCTACAGGATGTGGGAGCTTAGTTCCCTGACCAGGGCTTGAACCGCGCCCCCTGCAGTAAAGCACAGAGCCTTAACCGCTGGACCACCAGGGAAGTCCAGCCTGGACTTTTTGATGAGGGCCTGCAGTGCTCGGTGTGATCCGGCTCTTCTCTACTTCCCAGCCCCATGTCCTCCCACCTTCTCTTGGCCCGGCCACACTGGCCTTACCAAGCAACACCTCCAGACCTTGGCTGTTGCTGTCCTTCTGGAATGCTTCTCCCTCATGTCTAAAGGGCTGGTCCTGCCTCATCAGGCAGTCCCTGTTCAGGTGTCACCTCCCCGGACCACCCCGCCTCTCCTTCCTCCTTTGTGCCGTCACTTCCTTGATCCCCGTCACAGCACCTTTATGAGCGCCTCAGCGTGTCTCGATTATGTTCCCTTCCTTGTTCACTGTCCGTGTTCCGCCCTGCAGGGTACCGTTCAAGGAGCAGAGACCTTGCCTGTTCTTCACTCTGCTGTGTTCAGAGGGCCCCGCTCAGGCTTCACCCAAGGGATGCGCTCCATAAATATATTAAAAAAAAAAACTTATTCTTTAATTGGAGGAGTATTGCTTTACAATGTTGTGTTGGTTCAGCCATAATTATGCATATATCGCCTCCCTCCTTAGCCTCCCTCCCCTCCTCCCATTCCTCTGGGTCATCACAGAGCACCAGGCTGGGCTGCCTGTGTTACATAGCGACTTCTCACCAGCTATCTGTTTTGCTTATGGTAGTGTATGTATGTTGATACTGCCTTCTCCATTCATCCCACTCTCTCCGTCGCCTGCTGTGTCCTCAAGTCCATTATCTATATCTGTGTCTCGATTGCTTCTCTACAAAGAAGTTCATCAATGTCATTTTTCTAGATTCAATAGATATGCATGGACTGGAGCCTGCCAGGCTCCTCCATCTGTGGGATTCTTTAGGCAAGAATACTGGAGTGGGTTGCCATTTCCTTCTCCAGATATATGCATTAATACACAATATTTGCTTTTCTCCTTCTGACTTAATTCACTCTGTATAGCACGCTCTAGGTTCATCCACCTCCTGAAACTGACTCAGATTCATTCTTTTTTTATGGCTGAGTCGTATTGCATTGTGTGTGTATATGCACCACGTCTTCTTTATCCATTCCTCTGTCAGTGGCCGTCTGGGCTGCTTCCACGTCCTAACGGTTGTAAACGGTGCTGCTGTGGGCCCTGGGGTGTGTGTGTCTTTCTCAGTCATGGTCTTCTCAGGGTATATGCCCAGGAGTGGGATTGCTGGGTCATGTAGTCGTTTTATTCCTAGTTTTCTGAGGAATCTCCATGCCCTTCTCCATAGTGGTTGTCTCAATTTGCATTCCCGCCAGCAGGGCAGGAGGGTTCCCTTTACTCCACATCCTCTCCAGCGTTTATTGTTTATAGATTTTTTGATGATGGGCTTTCTGACCAGTGTGAGGTGATATCTCATTGTAGTTTTGATTTATTTTTCTCTAATAATGAGCGATGTTGAGGATGTTTTCATGTGTTTGTTGGCCATCTTCCATAAATGTTCATAACATGGATGATTAGAAATGAGTAAAAATCCAGGAGGAGTTGTTGTAGAACCTGATTGAAAACCCACAGCAATTAGGGAGAGCTCAGCAGTGGGCGGGAGAAGGCAATGGCACCCCGCTCCAGTGCTCTTTGCCTGGAAACTCCCAAGGGCGGAGGAGCCTGGTAGGCTGCAATCCATGGGGTTGCTAAGAGTAGGACACGACTGAGCGACTTTACTTTCACTTTTCACTTGCGTGCATTGGAGAAGGAAATGGCAACCCACTCCAGTGTTCTTGCCTGGAGAATCCCAGAGATGAAGGAGCCTGGTAGGCTGCCATTTTTGGGGTCGCACAGAGTCGGACACGACTGAAACGACTTAGCAGCAGCCCCAGCAGCAGTGGGCAAGGTCGTGGGTCTTCATTCTAAGGTCACTGATAACGTGCTGTACCACATGTAACTGCATTTTTCAGTTGTGCCTCCAACTAAGTTCTTCTGATCACATGTAGTTCTGTATACTTATTAGCACATGACTTTGACTCTTCAAGGGTTTCACATTCAGAGCTATTTTGATTATAAGAATCATAAAACCCAATTTAATCAGTTTTCAGTTAAACAGCAGAAATCCAGGAGTGTCTGTTTATAGGAATGGCTTGATCCAGGGGCTCAAACAACATCATTAGGAAATGTTTTTTGTTTTTCATTTTTTAACTCCTCAACTCTGTCCCCCTCCCTCCCAATGTCAGCAGTGTGGTGCTGCTGAATGTTGAACCACCAGCCCTCAGAGGAAAGCACTAATTTCCATGGTGTTGGTGGTCCATTGTGGGCAGTTTCCAGCTGTTCACATGATGTCACTGAATGCAAAGTTAGGAAGAGATGCACCTGTGGGCTCCTATGAACTGGTATGCCCCAGCTTTGCAATGCCACCTCGTTGTTGCTTCCTTTTTCAGGCAGATGTTCTTATGGTGACAGTAAGCTCCCAGCAGCTCTTGTTTTCATCTTCCCAGCAACCCAATCAAAGAGGGCTTCTTCCCACTAGTTTCCTTATAAACCGCTCTCCCATCTTTCCCTTTGGGGAGCAGAGCTTCTCATCTGGGCTCCATTTGAGCCACCTGGGGAGTTTTAAAGAATCCCAGTGCTTGACCACTTGCAACCACCACGTTAGAGGATGTTGCTTTCAAGCTGATGAAGTGATGCATGCAGCTTCAGCATCAAGTTGATGAAGTGCTTCAAATGTGTCAGTGTTTGTTGATTCTTGGCCCATGGTAGAAATCTTGACTCACATGGACATAAGAAATTAATCATTGCAGTCATCTTGCTCCAAAGTGGCTGAGCCAAAATTCCTCCCCAGGTGTAAGCTGAGGCCATGTTTCCCCTGCGCCCCTGAGTTGATTCTCCCAGAGATGTCTTAGGTGATAAACCTCAGTGTCTGGCAGGTCACTGAGAGATGCTTGTTCTGCAGGAGGCAACCTGTGCCTGGGATGGCTGGCCCAGCTGGCTCGAATCTCCACCTTCACTTTATCCTGAAAAAACCTGCTCTATTCCCCTGTCCTCATGGGCCCCCGAAACCTGATCATCACCGTCAGCCAACTCGGGGAGCCGAGTCAGAGCATGAGGGGCTTGGAACTGGGCATCAACTGGGGACAAACAGACGGGCTTCTTGGCAGCAGTGCTGGGTGTGGACCAGATGTGCCGTGGACACAGTGAAGGCTCTTCCTTCCATGGGAGAGAGAAGCCTCTGCCTTGAGAAGGAACTCAGAAAAGGTGATAGCAGAGCTTGGAGGCCAAAGGCAGGCACATGTTTTCCATTTGAGGGGATCTGGCTTGAACCTCAGCCCGATCGTCTACCAGCTCTGAAGTCTTGGACCAAGTTTTAATCTTGGAGCCTCAGAGTTTTTATTTGAACAGAGAGATAATAGTTTTGACTTCCTAGCATTATTGAAGTTTAAAAGAGATGATGTATGTAAAGTACCAGGCAAATGTTGACATTATTTTGGGTTATAGAAGCATTTTGAAGGGTCAGGGTCCATTAGCAGAACACCTGTTCATTAATTTCTGAAGGTGGGTGAATAATTATGGTCATAATTGTAGAGTAAACCTCTTTGAAAGCTTTTGCAGTCCATTATCCTGGTAAAACAATATTTGTGTGATTAGCCAATTTCCTGACCTTTAAATAAAAATCTGAACTGGTAGCCCCAGTCCCTGGCCCTTGCTGAGCACTCAGTACTGCCAACACCAGGAAGATCCTCCAGGGATGGTGGCTACAGATTTTTAGCTTTGATAGATTGAAATTAGAATTTGCTGGAAAAGTTCAGAGAATAATGTACCCATCACCCAATGTACTCACCACCACCTAGATGTAAAAGATGAATTTCCATGTTGATTTCAGATTAATAAAAAGACTTAAAAGTTGCAAATGTCATTCAGGATGTCCTTACTGATTGCATGCACAGATGTTTCCAGATTAATTCTGCTTGGACCAGCTTGGTGGGGGGCAGGCCTCACTTAGACTAATGCTGGGTACTTGGGGGTGTATATGTGTCAGGGAACTTAGAACTTTGGTGGGAGCAGCTCCATCCAAACATTTTGTATTGAGAGAGCAGAGGTTAATGTACCCATCACCCAATGTACTCACCACCACCTAGATGTAAAAGATGAATTTCCATGTTGATTTCAGATTAATAAAAAGACTTAAAAGTTGCAAATGTCATTCAGGATGTCCTTACTGATTGCATGCACAGATGTTTCCAGATTAATTCTGCTTGGCCCAGCTTGGTGGGGGGCAGGCCTCACTTAGACTAATGCTGGGTACTTGGGGGTATATATGTGTCAGGGAACTTAGAACTTTGGTGGGAGCAGCTCCATCCAAACATTTTGTATTGAGAGGGCAGAGGGGCAGGCCTCCAAAAGTAAGAGATGGGTTTTGCCAAGAGAGAATGTTGAGGAGGAAACAGATAGGGGCTGTTGCATCTGGCATGACAGGGGCAATTGGTAACACCAATATTTTTAGATAGGAGAGGTTTGGTGATTTTGTTGGAAAGGGGGTTTGAGGGCATTTTCCGGAGACTGTATCTGCATAGCGTGCTGTCCATTTTTGTTGAGTTTGTATGTTTATGTGATATAGTGTAACAGAACTAGATTTAGCATCATGAAGAAGAAAACCTAGACAACACTGACTTCCACAGGTCTTTTTTCTTACCTCATGTAAGCCTAAAAGTAAATAGTCTAGGCCAGAGCTAGTGTGATCATTTCATGGTTGTTGTGAACTCAGGCTCCTCTCTTCATTTTGGTCTACCATCCTCAGTACCTGGTTTTTTAGCTTCATGATTGCCTCATGGTGTATATATATTGTGGCTAGTGCTCCAGCCATCACACTGTATTTCAGCCCAGGAAAAGCAAAAGTGGGGAAGGGCAGAAAGTGCATTTTACAGCTAAAGTCTGTAAGGATTTAAACCTTTAGGATCATAAGCTTTCTCTAAGGAGCTTTCCCACTCCAAATGACTTCTTTAGAGCCCTTGAAGTTGTTAGTCGCTGAGTCATGTCCTATTCTTTGCCACCCTATGGGCTGTAGCCCACCAGGCCCCTCTGTCCATGGGGTTCTCCAGGCAAGAATACTGGAGTGGGTAACTGTGCCTTTCTTCAGGGGATCTTTCCGGCCTAGGCATTGAACCCTGGCTTCCTGCATTGTCGGCAGATTTTTTTTTTTTTTTCAAAGAGGGCTTCTTCCCACTAGTTTCCTTATAAACCGCTCTCCCATCTTTCCCTTTGGGGAGCAGAGCTTCTCATCTGGGCTCCATTTGAGCCACCTGGGGAGTTTTAAAGAATCCCAGTGCTTGACCACTTGCAACCACCACGTTAGAGGATGTTGCTTTCAAGCTGATGAAGTGATGCATGCAGCTTCAGCATCAAGTTGATGAAGTGCTTCAAATGTGTCAGTGTTTGTTGATTCTTGGCCCATGGTAGAAATCTTGACTCACATGGACATAAGAAATTAATCATTGCAGTCATCTTGCTCCAAAGTGGCTGAGCCAAAATTCCTCCCCAGGTGTAAGCTGAGGCCATGTTTCCCCTGCGCCCCTGAGTTGATTCTCCCAGAGATGTCTTAGGTGATAAACCTCAGTGTCTGGCAGGTCACTGAGAGATGCTTGTTTGCAGGAGGCAACCTGTGCCTGGGATGGCTGGCCCAGCTGGCTCGAATCTCCACCTTCACTTTATCCTGAAAAAACCTGCTCTATTCCCCTGTCCTCATGGGCCCCCGAAACCTGATCATGCACCGTCAGCCAACTCGGGGAGCCGAGTCAGAGCATGAGGGGCTTGGAACTGGGCATCAACTGGGGACAAACAGACGGGCTTCTTGGCAGCAGTGCTGGGTGTGGACCAGATGTGCCGTGGACACAGTGAAGGCTCTTCCTTCCATGGGAGAGAGAAGCCTCTGCCTTGAGAAGGAACTCAGAAAAGGTGATAGCAGAGCTTGGAGGCCAAAGGCAGGCACATGTTTTCCATTTGAGGGGATCTGGCTTGAACCTCAGCCCGATCGTCTACCAGCTCTGAAGTCTTGGACCAAGTTTTAATCTTGGAGCCTCAGAGTTTTTATTTGAACAGAGAGATAATAGTTTTGACTTCCTAGCATTATTGAAGTTTAAAAGAGATGATGTATGTAAAGTACCAGGCAAATGTTGACATTATTTTGGGTTATAGAGGCATTTTGAAGGGTCAGGGTCCATTAGCAGAACACCTGTTCATTAATTTCTGAAGGTGGGTGAATAATTATGGTCATAATTGTAGAGTAAACCTCTTTGAAAGCTTTTGCAGTCCATTATCCTGGTAAAACAATATTTGTGTGATTAGCCAATTTCCTGACCTTTAAATAAAAATCTGAACTGGTAGCCCCAGTCCCTGGCCCTTGCTGAGCACTCAGTACTGCCAACACCAGGAAGATCCTCCAGGGATGGTGGCTACAGATTTTTAGCTTTGATAGATTGAAATTAGAATTTGCTGGAAAAGTTCAGAGAATAATGTACCCATCACCCAATGTACTCACCACCACCTAGATGTAAAAGATGAATTTCCATGTTGATTTCAGATTAATAAAAAGACTTAAAAGTTGCAAATGTCATTCAGGATGTCCTTACTGATTGCATGCACAGATGTTTCCAGATTAATTCTGCTTGGTTTCTGCAGGAGGCAACCTGTGCCTGGGATGGCTGGCCCAGCTGGCTCGAATCTCCACCTTCACTTTATCCTGAAAAAACCTGCTCTATTCCCCTGTCCTCATGGGCCCCCGAAACCTGATCATGCACCGTCAGCCAACTCGGGGAGCCGAGTCAGAGCATGAGGGGCTTGGAACTGGGCATCAACTGGGGACAAACAGACGGGCTTCTTGGCAGCAGTGCTGGGTGTGGACCAGATGTGCCGTGGACACAGTGAAGGCTCTTCCTTCCATGGGAGAGAGAAGCCTCTGCCTTGAGAAGGAACTCAGAAAAGGTGATAGCAGAGCTTGGAGGCCAAAGGCAGGCACATGTTTTCCATTTGAGGGGATCTGGCTTGAACCTCAGCCCGATCGTCTACCAGCTCTGAAGTCTTGGACCAAGTTTTAATCTTGGAGCCTCAGAGTTTTTATTTGAACAGAGAGATAATAGTTTTGACTTCCTAGCATTATTGAAGTTTAAAAGAGATGATGTATGTAAAGTACCAGGCAAATGTTGACATTATTTTGGGTTATAGAAGCATTTTGAAGGGTCAGGGTCCATTAGCAGAACACCTGTTCATTAATTTCTGAAGGTGGGTGAATAATTATGGTCATAATTGTAGAGTAAACCTCTTTGAAAGCTTTTGCAGTCCATTATCCTGGTAAAAAATATTTGTGTGATTAGCCAATTTCCTGACCTTTAAATAAAAATCTGAACTGGTAGCCCCAGTCCCTGGCCCTTGCTGAGCACTCAGTACTGCCAACACCAGGAAGATCCTCCAGGGATGGTGGCTACAGATTTTTAGCTTTGATAGATTGAAATTAGAATTTGCTGGAAAAGTTCAGAGAGTAATGTACCCATCACCCAATGTACTCACCACCACCTAGATGTAAAAGATGAATTTCCATGTTGATTTCAGATTAATAAAAAGACTTAAAAGTTGCAAATGTCATTCAGGATGTCCTTACTGATTGCATGCACAGATGTTTCCAGATTAATTCTGCTTGGACCAGCTTGGTGGGGGGCAGGCCTCACTTAGACTAATGCTGGGTACTTGGGGGTATATATGTGTCAGGGAACTTAGAACTTTGGTGGGAGCAGCTCCATCCAAACATTTTGTATTGAGAGGGCAGAGGGGCAGGCCTCCAAAAGTAAGAGATGGGTTTTGCCAAGAGAGAATGTTGAGGAGGAAACAGATAGGGGCTGTTGCATCTGGCATGACAGGGGCAATTGGTAACACCAATATTTTTAGATAGGAGAGGTTTGGTGATTTTGTTGGAAAGGGGGTTTGAGGGCATTTTCCGGAGACTGTATCTGCATAGCGTGCTGTCCATTTTTGTTGAGTTTGTATGTTTATGTGATATAGTGTAACAGAACTAGATTTAGCATCATGAAGAAGAAAACCTAGACAACACTGACTTCCACAGGTCTTTTTTCTTACCTCATGTAAGCCTAAAAGTAAATAGTCTAGGCCAGAGCTAGTGTGATCATTTCATGGTTGTTGTGAACTCAGGCTCCTCTCTTCATTTTGGTCTACCATCCTCAGTACCTGGTTTTTTAGCTTCATGATTGCCTCATGGTGTATATATATTGTGGCTAGTGCTCCAGCCATCACACTGTATTTCAGCCCAGGAAAAGCAAAAGTGGGGAAGGGCAGAAAGTGCATTTTACAGCTAAAGTCTGTAAGGATTAAACCTTTAGGATCATAAGCTTTCTCTAAGGAGCTTTCCCACTCCAAATGACTTCTTTAGAGCCCTTGAAGTTGTTAGTCGCTGAGTCATGTCCTATTCTTTGCCACCCTATGGGCTGTAGCCCACCAGGCCCCTCTGTCCATGGGGTTCTCCAGGCAAGAATACTGGAGTGGGTAACTGTGCCTTTCTTCAGGGGATCTTTCCGGCCTAGGCATTGAACCCTGGCTTCCTGCATTGTCGGCAGATTTTTTTTTTTTTACCGTCTGAGCTACCAGGGACGCCCTTGGAGCTCTTAGGCCCCCCCTAATTATGGGGAAACATGGTTGCCTAATTGGCACATAAGGAAACAGGGACCGTGGAGGTGGGTTCGGCAGCCAGCAGCCCCTGCCCCAGGTGGCTTTGAGAAAGGTGAGGCTGATGACAGTGACACCGGGGTGGATAGAGGGAGGGTGTTTCTAAAGTCCCCCTAAGCCACCTCTGAGTGCCATAGCTGCAGGGAGAAGCTTCATGAAGGATACAGGGTCAGAGCTGCAAGATCATCCATTCCCTGGTTCTGGAAGTGGCGCCTGTCTCTCTGGAGACCTCCCGTAAGGGTTCATGTTTTATTTGCTCCACCGAACTTCATTCCCTGCAAGAGGCTTTCCTCTCTTAAATCACTGCAGAAGCAATTGCCTGAAAATGCCAGGGATCGATCCATGATTTTTGTTCATTTCCTTTTTATTGCTTGGCAGGAAACAAAGGCCCAGAGACAGAACAGGAGCACTTGGAGTGCCTCTGCTCCCTCCTTAGAGGCCTAGCCCAGACATGCATTTATCTTTGTCATCATGACTTTTTCCCGGCCCTGCAGGCTTTGTGCTTCTTCTGGAGCAGTTCGTCTGTTGGTGCCTCCTCTGGTGTCGGCAGAAGCCGGCAGGTGGCTCGTTTTGTTAAACGCCACTTTCATTGTGACAACTACTCTGCTTTTAAGTTTCTAATTACAGTTTTCATCAGGCAACTGGTCATTTTGCTTTGCTTGAGTGGTAATGATGCTTCTAACCTGGGCAGAGACTGACTTGCCTAAATGTTTCCTTTGCACTTGGACCAAACAGAAAAAATAGACATCCTATAAAGAGACAATGGAGAAGGAAATGGCAACCCACTCCAGTGTTCTTGCCTGGAGAATCCCAGGGACGGGGGAGCCTGGTGGGCTGCCGTCTATGGGGTCGCACAGAGTCGGACGCGACTGAAGCGACTTAGCAGCAGCAGCAGCAGCATAAAGAGACAAAGCCCATCTCTTGGTCTGTGGTTATTTCACTGGTTTATGGCCTCAACTTCATTCTTTGCGTTGCAGGAGAAATGCATTCCCTCCTCACCCCTCTCCATACCTTCTCTTCATTCAGTTTAGAATCCTTCTTCTGTAAACAGGCACCTCTCCTGTTTACAGGCTGGTGGTGTTGCTCCAGAAGCCCAGATGAAGCTCACGCTCATTTCCCCTAGTTGCCCACTCCCCGATCTACTGTTTGGCTGCGTACTTTGTGCTTTAAAATTCTGATTTCTTCCTTTCTTTAGTGACATATTCAGTAAACATTTAGCAGGATGTAAGCTCCATGAGAATGGGGACTGACTTGGGCTTTTTTTTTTTTAATTTTAATTTTGTATTGGGGTATGGGTGATTAACAGTGTTGATAGTTTCAGGTGGACAGCGAAGGGACTCGGCCATGCATATACGTGTATCCATTCTCTGCTCCCATCCAAGCTGGCCCATAACGTTGAGCAGACATCCCTGTGCTGTACCGCAGGCCCTTGTTGGTTATCCATTTAAAATCTAGCAGTGTGTACACGTCCATCCCAAACTCCCTCAATATCCCTTTCTCCCAACCTTGCCCCTGGCAACCGTAAGTGGGACTGACTTGATTTTGATATCATTGTGCACTCAGCTTCTAAAACACATCACTGATCCTTGGTGGGTAGATGTTTGATAAGTGATTGACTGACTGAGTTTATCATAATAATAATAGCAAATGTGGGTTAAGCACCATGTGCCATACCCTCTGTTAACTACTAATAGGCAACCTTCCTGTGAGGTGAGTACTCTTAGCACCCCCACTTTACAGGTGGGGAAACTAAGGCCAAGAAAAGTTAGATAGTATAGGAGAGCCAAACTGTCTGCTTTGAAGTCCTTCCCATGTCCCGTGTGAGATCATTGTTACTGTCAACATCACGGTCAAGTGCTCTGCCCACGGCACACAGCTGGTGAGCAGGGGTGGGCCACTGATGCTCTGACACAGAAAGGAACGACACACAGTAGCTACGCCCTGGAGCTTGCGGACGGTTGCCTGGGTGGGTCCAGTAACCTGGGCTCCGGAAGAGTGTGTACCTGGTCCTTCCAGTCCCAGTTTGCTCCCAGCCAGCCAAGCCTGGGCAGAGCAGGCGAGGATGTGGACAGGGGCCAGGGGCTGTGGTGCCCTTGAACGGAGTTCCTGGGCGGCATTCTAGTTCGTTGTTGTTGTTCAGTCGCTCAGTCGTTTCTGACTCTTTGCGACCCCATGGACTGCAGCATGCCTGGCTTCCCTGTCCTTCACCATCATCCGGAGTTTGCGCAGACTCTTGTCCGTTGAGTCAGTGATGGCATCTAATTCTCTCATTCTCCGTCGCCGCTTCTTCTTTTGCCTTCAATCTTTCCCAGCATCAGAGTCTTTCCCAGTGAGGCAGCTCTTTGCATCAGGTGGCCAAAGTGTTGGAGCTTCAGCTTTCAGTATCAGTCCTTCCAATGAACATGTGGGTTGATTTCCTTTAGGATTGACTGGTTTGATTTCCTTGCAGTCCAAGGGACTCTGAAGAGTCTTCTCCAGCCCCACAATTCAAAAGCATAAATTCTGGTCCATGCTCTACCCCAAATGGCTCGCCTTGCCAGGCTCCCCCATTACCTTTTCATTTTAGACTTAGAATCTCACTGTTTCTGAGGCCCAGTCTCTCCAAAAGCACCCTCCTTTCCCCAGGTGGAGAGCCAATTAGGTTAAGCTCAACTCCACCTTTAATTACTTCTGCCCTTATTTGTGTCTGATTTGTCTCATTATAATGCTATCACAGTATGGCAGCCAGGCACGGTGTTTCGAGGTCTTGGCTTCCTTCTGAGTAAAATGAAGGATTTGGAATAGACGCAGGCACACACATACCCATCAGCCAGGAGCAGCCTGCTGAACTCACCCGGCTGGCCTGAAAATTCTTTCATCAACTTTATGTGGAAGAACAACTTGTTAAAAAATGAAACTGTATTCATTACAGAGAATTTAAAAAGATAGAGACAAAAAATAAAGGAGAAAAATCAAAATCACAAACCGTTAAGCGTTATTAATACTCTGGGATAGATCCTTCCAGATAGGTGTCGCACTTCTTTCTGGGAACTCTTGGGCTAAACACATTCTTCCTGAAGAGCCTGGGGATCCCTTATCCCCTGCTTAACATATGGACTTCATGGGCTAAGAGGAGAACTGTATCGTATTTTAAAAAAACATGCCAATGACAAATAATTGGTAGGGATTTTAATAGGAAAATCAGGCAACGGTCTCATAGGACTGTAAATCATGCAAGGTCCTGTCGTAACAGGCCACACATGTGCCAAAATGATGAGAAGCGTGGTTTGATGGGCCGGCAGACTGGTTACTGCTGTGTTTACCTCTTTTTCCAGAGGAAGACGGGATGGCGTCCATGAAGGCTGCCCATCCTGTGTTAGAGTGTGAGGGTGTAGACCATCCCATGGGTTTGGCCTGGAAGGCCCCAGCTCTGCCTTTTGCCAGAAGTGTGACCTTGGGCATATAGCCTGGCTGTTTTGTGTGTTCTTTCCTTTTCCTTTCTACATGCTTATTTTATTTAAAAAATAATCTTATTCATTTGTTGAGTTACTTTCGGCTGTGCCTGGTCTTGTTGCTGCGTGTGGGCTTTCTCCAGTTGCGGGGAGCAGGAGCTCCTCCCCAGACGCAGCGCTCAGGCTTCTCAACGTGGCTTGTCTTGCTGCGGAGCACGGCCTCTAGACAAGCGGGCTTCAGCGTTGCAGTGCACGGGTTCTGGAGTGCGGGCTCAGTAGTTGAGGCACATGAGCTTAGTTGCGTGAGGCCTGTGGCATCTTCGTAAACCGGGGATCAGAGTGGTGTCCCCTGCATTGCAAGGTGGTCTCTTAACACTGGACCACCAGGGAAGCCTTCTGTATGTTTATGTTTTGGATAGTTTCTGTTGCCAGGTCTTCAGGTTTGCTCATCTTTCTTCTGCAGTTTGCTGTGACACTTCACAGTGGCCGTACCAGGCTATAAGGTACGCTGGGGAACACTGTCTCTTTGTTTTTGGCCCACGTGTCCAAGCGCCCAGCAGAAAGTTGATGTTTCTCTTTTAGGGGCTTCCCTGATAGCTCAGTTGGTAAAGAATCCTCCTGCAAATGCGATGTTTTTCTTACTACAGAAGAAAGATTGGCTATTAGGGGATACTAGCCTTAGAGGATATACACATTGGCATTAATTGCTACTCTGCTTCTGATGAGCAAGTGGAAGCAAAGTGCTAGCTTTGGGGGCAGTGGCACTAATGGGGTCAGTTTCAGTGGAGAAGTGAGGAGAAATGAAATGTGAAAGATGATATCCGCTCAGCACTTGGAAACTCTCACCGTTTGGTGACACAGGAGTCATATTCTTCATTTTAAGAAGTAAGACAGTCAGCTGTTACGTGTCCCAAGTTTATTTCCCCTGTGAATCTAGAGTGCTCTTGTGGTCTGAAGGGTTAGCTTTATTGTGGACGTGTGTCCTGCTGATCAGCTGGCTCAGTGCCAGGAGAATTTGGTTAAACTGGAATTGAGACCCAGGTCCGAATCTTGGCTTCCTGCTCTTCCTGCTCGTGCTATTTTCAGGTGGTGTAAGCTCACCCCCGCCACCTGTACAGCTCCCCTGCCCAGGGAGCAGTGGGCCCCAGGGTTGTGAGATCAAGCTTTAACCTGCTCTTTCTGTATCATCTGGTCTCCCACTGGGAGAGAGGATAAACTTAACAGGATTTGCTTGGTTTCCCATGACGTGTTATTGTACTTTCTACCTTCCTTGGATAATTTCTATCTGGAGAGTATGACAGTTGACATTCCATTAAATATGAAAATAGAAGGTCTCTTCTGTTACTTGCAATGATAAAAATATTGGTTTAATATGGTTAGAATTGATTTCAGTGAAAGCAGTCACGGCATAGCTTGTTTGCCATACGTTGTTTTATTGGAACTTTAAAAATGAGTTATTTTTAATTTTTCATAACAGGTCCAACAATATAAAGGAGTATAAGAGAGACATATAAAGGAGTAATCTCCCTTAATCCTCCCTACTTAAGATAACCAGGGTAAATTGATGTACATACACTTTAGCAAATCTATACTCTACAAACGTGTTCCACATATTCCATTTTTTTTCCCTTCCAAAATGAGATTACAGTCTCTTCTCAGGGGTTGGCAAACTGACCCATGGGCATGCCACTATTTGTGTAAAGTTTTATTGGAACGCAGCCACACCCATTTGTTACGAACTGCCTGGGTGCCTTCTCTGTACAACGGAGGGGTTCAGTGGTCCCAACAGAGACACATGGCCTGAAAAACAAAACCACCTGGCCCTTTAAAGAAAGCTTGCCGTTCCCCGATCTAACCTGCTTTGACTTTCCCAGGTAATGGTATATAACTGAACGGTTACAACTCTTCACTCCAGATCAGTAGGTACAGATCCAAGTCATTCATTTTATTTATTTACTTTTTTCTATTTTTTGGCTGCCCCCACCCCCCCAAGGCAAACAGGATCTTAGCTGCCAAACCAGGAATCGAACCCTTGTCCTCTGCAGTGGGAGTGTGGTGCCTTGACCACTGGACTGCCAGGGAGGTCCCTAACGCTTTCATTTTAACCTCATGTGCCCCTGCAAGTCAGAGTTCATCATGTGACTGTGCTGTGATGGTTGAAATCATTCCCCCATAGATGGTATATAGGTTGATTCCAGGATTTTGCCATAATAAACAGTATTTCATAAACCCCATATAAGTGTATTTTTATATCCCAGGGGCTTCATTTACGTGGGAGAGATTTACAGAAGTACCGTTGCTGAAAGAAAGCCTGGATTCTTCGCCCATCAATTGCCTTTTGGTTTGAACCCACGTCTCATGTCATCAGATGTTCTCTCTGATCTGACATCTCTTGGGAATCTGACATTGGTTATAAAAGTGGTTTTCAATCCCTGTTGACTCTGGCTCACAGTAATAAATCTGCTGCTGAAGCAGACATTTTCAAGTATGTATATAGTTGATACCCAACCTTCCTAGAATAGTGCTTAAGCCTTACTACATGCAAAACAGTCTTATGTTTTGTAGCCTGTTCTGTTCCATCTTAACAAACATCAGTTGTGACTCTGGATTGTTTTCACCACCCCAGTAAAGGGACACAGCCTGTAGTCTGAGAGACTACCCTTTTCTAGAAAGGGGTACTATTCTGAATCTTGTGATCTAGTTAAGTTTGATGTTTCATCTGTTGATCAAGGCCATTCCTCTTCCTTCCCTTCTTTATTTAAGGTAAAACCTTTGTTCTTCTTAGTGAAAATTCATACATATTTTAATGCATAATGTCTTTAGAGTTGTGAGGTGGGATACAGGCCAGTTTCCTTTGGAAATGGGAGTCATCCTTGGTCTTCATGTGTTTCCCCAGAGAGACCAAATACCCAGACTTTGCCGTCACACCGTGTGGATGTGCCCGTTAGCCGAGCCACCTCATGGGTGATTTGTCTGTCCTCTTTTGGGTCTAGCCCGGTGGCTCACACATTGATCCTGACCACCCTCTGGCCCACTGTCCACACACATCATCACCCCCTACTTAGCTTCGACTCCCACCTGTCCTGTGCTCAGTGCTCTGTTGCCTTTGGTCTAGATCAGTCATAAATACTGTGATTCCATTATTCCCTCTGAGGCTGTTGAGACCTGAAGCCTTATTTTAGTAATAGAACTTTTCCCCGCTTTTGCAAACCAAGAAACCAATCAGACAGTGTTTTCTCTCACAGAACTTCTTCGTGTGCAGGTCTGGCTGGATCCAGGTGTGCATGAGCGGTTTACCAGGAGGATCTCTCTCTCTTCCCCTTCATCCTGTTTCAGGTTCTGGTAGCTTTGTTTCATTTTCAGCCAGCTATCTTTTCTAGGGGGAGAAAATGATCAGATAGGAGCCAGAGAGACAGGCAGGGGTCAGAGCAAAGGTCACTCCACGTGACCTGCAGAGAGGCTTGGGTTTTATCCTCAGGCTGGGGAACCTTTGAAAAATTTAAAGTGGAAAATGACAGGAGTCAATCTGCATGTTTCTCCCCCTCACGAGGATCTGCCCCACGTGTCTTATTGGTCTATGCACATCAGAAACCGGACTCTTCCTTTAGAGGGACGGTTACTTTCAGACACCTAAAATTTTTTTTTTTTTTTTTTAAATTTCTGACATTGTTTGAATTTAATGATTCATATTACGAATTATTCATGAAAATGATCTTTTAAGCTTCTTATAATAGCTGAAATTATCCTTCATTAGGATACTGACAGTTCCTGTGATGGGTGTAATTATAAAAAAAAATATTCTTAGGCTGGCTATATTCTGCAGAGTTAAAATTACGCAAATGAGCAAGAGATAAGAATAGCAGCTGAGTAGGATGGTCAGATTTTATGGGAAAAGGGGGGATGGCAGCATTGCAAATTTTCTAAAAATGAATAAATATGTGCTGCACACATTAAGTGCATTTTTATTACTGTCTGCCGTGATGTTCACCCTCTCCTCATTGGCCCGGGAGTGCATTAATTTTAGCGCCCTGAATTGTTTGTAGCTCTTGCCCATATATGAATCGCAAGGAGAGTGTTTTTTTATTTTTTTTTTCTTTCCTCCTCCTTTCCACTCAGCATTTTCTGCAAGGCAGGCTGTAGTAATCTCTGATAGTTCCTGAGAATGGCACACTTGTTGCTAATACAGAGAAAGCTGAGATGGGAGGGTGGGGGCAGGGAGTCAGGTGCTGCGGTGAGGGGTGGGTCTCTGGGTAATGAGACTGAGAAATCAGGCCTGTGTCATGTTCATGTCCCAAAGATGGCCAGGTGGCGTGTTCGTGGCTGATTGATAGGGGTCAACCTACTTCTTGGGATTAACCTTGGCAACCTTGTAGGGACAAGAAGAATTGAGAGCCAGATAGCACATGACGTCCAGGGGCCCCACACGACCTGCTCCTGCCTGACCCCCTTAGGGTCTCTGTTAATAATGCCCCATTCTGCCGCTTCCCCACGTGGTCCCATCCCTTCTTGGGGCTGTACAGAACCACCCCACCCCGCCAGAAAGTGATTAGGGTGAATAGGGTACTATCAGATCAACTCACATGTAAAGCAGATGGAGTGAATTCTCCCATCTCCCTGCCTTTGTACTGGACCAGTCAGTGAAATGAAAAGTAGGGTGATTTCAAAAATAAAAAGGCTAACATGTAAGTAGTGCTTTCTCATCTGAAGAACTGTCCATGTACTCATTTAATCCTCACATCCATACGATGTATTGGATGCTATTACGATCTTCAGTCTGCATGTGAGGAAACATAAACAGCGAGCTTAAGTCACTTTCCCAAGATCACACAGCAAGTCAGGAGGGTGAAACAGTGCTGGTAAATTTCCACTGATTGATGATGGATGAGGTGGGGACCTGATCAGCTCACCCAAGAGGCTCTCCAACAGGTTTGGGTTTATTCACACAGATGTGGCTTCCAGCTCTCTCCTTACACTTTAACCTCTTGTAACCTCAGCCCGCTTCTCTTTAGCTTCTGGGCGCCCACCGTGATGGCTGCTTCTGTGCCCAGTTTGGCGTGTGCCGCCACCCCTTGTATAGCGTGTTCCTGCAGTGATGCCTTGCTGTCTTCCTCACTTGTGCCTGGGCAGCCCTCCGCCTTGCTATGCTCTGCTAAGTCACTTCAATCGTGTCTGACTCTGTGCGACCCCATAGACGGCAGCCCACCAGGCTACCCCGTCCCTGAGATTCTCCAGGCAAGAACACTGGAGCGGGTTGCCATTTCCTTCTCCAATGCATGAAAGTGAAAAGTGAAAGGGAAGTCGCTCCGTTGTGTCCGACCCTCAGCGACTCCATGGACTGCAGCCTTCCAGAATCCTCTGTCCATGGGATTTTCCAGGCAAGAGTACTGGAGTGGGGTGCCAGTGCCTTCTCCATTTGGTTTTCTTCTAGAATGTGCACAAACCTCATTATGCCTTCAGATGACAAGAAGTAGATACTTACTTTCCATTATATCTTAGAGACCAGAGGTTGGCAAACATGTTTTTTTGTAAAGGCCCAGTCGTAAGTATTTTAGGCATTGCAGCTGGTCTGTGTGCTTCTTCCTTTCCTCTTTCTCTCCTTGTTTGCATTCCCTCCCCTCTCTCCTCCCCCTCCTCCTCTCCTAATTATGTACAGTTTTTACTATAACATAGACCTTAGGCTGGATTTCACTCAGGGGGTGTAGTTGGCCAACCCATCTTGCAGGCATTCGTTGGTGTTAAACTGCCTCTCTTAAAAAATGGAACTGTCCTTGTTCCTGTAGGTCTGATTTTTGCTTCAGCTGGTCCTTCTTGCATGTACTATGTCTGCTGATTTCTGAAGCGTCTGGGACCCACTTGTCTGCTGTTTTCCATTCCCTGAATCTCCTCTCTCTCTGGCCTGCTCTGGTTTTGCTCCAGCCAGGCTGGTGCTCTGGACATTTTCTCAGAGCTGCAGACCCAGTGAAGTTAAGGGTGATGCTTATTTGCTTTTTCAGACTTTTCTTTCTGTAGTTTACATGGGGAAAAGCCTGCTTGATAAAGAAGGTAAACCAACAACCTGTGTGTTTACACCTGGCTGTTTCTTTGAGGTGGCTTCCCCCAGAGTGTCCGGTGTTGGGGAGGAGGCATGGGGCGGACGCTGTGTGCTCTGCAGGTGCGGTCCTCTGACCCATCCTTCGCCAGCCTGCTGAGGTCACTGGCGTAGATGCCCTTCTCCTCACTTCCAAGTGAGAGAACAGGCTCCATGCAGAGTTCTACACCCAGCCCACGACAGAGCTGGCGAGTCAGTTTAGGTCTTTAGGTGGCACATCTGGGACTCCAGCTGGTGCCTCCTCTGGACATGAGTAATTCTGTTTTGTAAAATTCACTTTTTTATTTAATATATTTTTTGGCTGTGCCACATGGCTTGTGGGATCTTAGTTCCCCGACCAGGCATTAACCCCTGCCCAGTGCAGTGGAAGCGCAAAGTCTTAACCATCAGGGAGTCTCTGGATGTAAGTAATACTGGAATGCTCTTCTCACTGTGCTTATGGTTCAAAGCAGGGTTTCTGGAGTCAAGACCATCTGAGGATGGGCCCAGCTCTACCCCTCAGCAGCTGCGTGATACTGGGCATGGCATCACCAGCCTGATGGACATGAGTTTGAGCAGGAGTTGCTGGTGGACAGGGAAGCCTGCAGTCCGTGGGGTCTCAAAGAGTCAGACACAACTGAGTGAGTGAACTCACTCTCTGGACCTCAGCTTTCTGACATGTAAAAGTAATCTAATAGTACCGTCCTCATGAATTGTTATGACTGTAGAATGAAACCATTAAAGTGATGCTCAGGAAGCATTAACTGTCCTTGATTAGTCGCTCAGTCATGTCTGACTCTTTGCGACCTCATCGACTCTAGCCCTTCCAGGCTCCTCTGCCCATGGGATTTCCCAGGCCAGAATACTGGAATGGGTTGCCATTTCCTTCTCCAGGGGATCATTCCAACCCAGGGATTGAACCTGAGTTTCCTGCTTGGCAGGCAGATTCTTTACCACTGAGCCACTTGAGAAGCCCCCAACTGTCATTGCTATTTCTTTTTTCTTAAATATTTTTTATTATAGTGAAATACACATAACCAAATATACTGCCTTAACTGTCAATAAGCGTGCACTTGGGCAGTGTGAGTACATTCACGCTGTTGTGTGGCTGATGTCTGGCACTCCTGTGGTCTCTGAGATCTGAAGCTCTGTCCCCAGCCCCCTGCCTGGCTCTTTTAAACAAACAGATGAGAACAGCAGGCACTTGACTGAATTGAGCCCAGTACCTGCCGTCCGTGGACAGCTGTTCTGCTCAGCCCTGTGGGTGGCCTGACTCCAGCGGTGAGGGTGGGGAGGCGTTGAGACTTGGGGATCGTCTCCCTCCCACCCGGCCCAGGCACCTGCAATTTATTGCCTGCTTTCTCCTCTCGGGCTGTTGGCTCAGTACTTTCGGTCAGCACCTCTCGGAGTCCACACCACCATGCTTTCTGGCATGTTCTCGGAGTTCCTGTGTTTGACCACGAGGCTCAGACGCCCTCCCCCGGGGCTGCTCTGCAACCGGTGGCCTTGCCTCCCACCCCCAGGTTCTTGTTACTGGACAGCTGTGGTGAGAGGTTTTTCTCATTGCTTTCCTAAGCATGTGAAATACTGGTCCACTTGCGTGGGTTACCGGAGCACCCGCCTCTGACTTCAGGAGTGGGCTTTCATTGTTGTTTAGTCACCCAGTCATGTTCAGCTCTTTGGGATCCCATGGACTGTATGTAGCCCACCAGCCTCCTCTGTCCATGGGGTTCTCCAGGCAGAAATACTGGAGTGGGGTGCCGTTTCCTTCTCCAGGGGATCCTCCTGACCCAGGGAGCGAACCCGCATCCCCTGCCTTGGCAGGCGAGTTCTATACTGCTGAGCCTCAAGAGTGGAATAGATGTGGCTAATTCTGCATCTCCCCGCTGCTTCCCCTCTGTTTCCCTCTCCTCCCACCCTCTCCATTCCTGCCTGTCTTGGGGCCGCTGCTTTCCCTAACACATTTTTATGGAGGGCCTGCCACAGGCCAGGCCCAGTACCCGATGCCTGGATGTGGACACGAAACAAAGTCCCTGCCCTCAGAGCTTGTGGATGAGAAGGGCAGACAGATGAGTGGGAAGAAGTTATGATGCAACGTGATAATGCCCCTAGAGTGCCACTGAGGGGAGTCCAGGTGGACACGAGTCTGGGGGGCGCCCGGCTTGTTCAGGGTCCGGGGCGCGCATCAGCTTCTGAGAGAAGTGCCGCCTGGTTTGTGGGTTGCAAATCGAGTAGGAATTTTCTGGGTCAAAGAAGGAAGGATGAGATGACCACAGCTTTCTGAAGAAATGTAAAGAAACCAGCTGTTCAAAAACAGTGGGTCATTGAATTCAATCTTTCTCTAATAAGATTTAAAGAAAATTTTAATTTACATTTGGCACCGGACTTTCGTTCCTGCCTGTGGGCTTTCTGGGTTGTGGCCGGCGGAGGCTACTCGGCAGCTGTTGCGCTCGGGCTCAGGTGCCCCGCGGGATGTGGGATCTTCCCTGACCAGGGATCACACCCGTTTTCCCTGCATCGGCAGGTGGATTCTTAATCACTGGACCACCATGGAAATTCCACCCCCCACCCCCTGCCATTTTTTTTTTTAAATAGCAAGCAGAAACAAAACGGGGTAATCCACCAAGACAAGCTTGTTTAAGTCCCAGCTCGGGGTCCTTCTGGCTCATGAACTTCCAAGAGTACCACATGGAAGAGTCCAAGGCAGGTGTAACAGCATCCCAGGGCAGGATCAGTTAAGTTAACTAGGGTTTTGGATCTGTTGGCTGCACACAAGACCAGGTTAGAGTCCAGCCTTGCACCTCCCAACATGGGAAGGCTGCTGGGCTTCCTGAATGTTACACTCTGTTCAAGCAAAGACAGCGGGTGTGCTTAACATTCCTAACTAACCTGTAAGCCTCAGCCTCCCTGGGCGGCTGCTGTTCAGTTGCTCAGTCGTGTCCGATGCGTTGTGACTCAAATGGACCACAGCACACCAGGCTTCCCTGTCCTTCACTGTCTCCCAGAGTTTGCTCAAACTCATGTCCGTTGAGTCAATGATGCCCTCCAACCATCTCATCCTCTGTTGCCCCCTTCTTTAAAAGGCATCTTCCATACTCGACTCTGGGTGTGTTGTACAGTGTGCAGTAGGCGTCCGGGTCAGCTGAGGTCCAGGGTGCAGGGTCAGAAGCAGCATGGCAAGTCTAAGATTCTTTCCTGAACTGTTGACGAGTTGAGGAGCTGAGGTGGGGGTGTCACCACTTCTCAGCAAAGCCCAAGCAAGCCGTGGCAGTGAACTCAGCAAGCCTCTTTCTGTTAAAAAATGCATTGACTTTGCAGCCTGCAGCCCCATGCTCACTCTGCCGTCCTGACTGTAGTTAACTCTACAGTAGTATACCGAGTTAATGAAGAGGCCCTCTGCCTTTAAACAAACCCAGCTAGATAGATGAAACGTTGAGCTCTCTGTTTTACACTTGGAAACCAGGCGAGTATTCAGCCCTCATCCTCCAGGATTCCAGCAAGGGGTGAATTTATCCGAGGTATGAAATCCCTCACGTACAAATGACTTCTCTGCCATCCCAGTCCTTTCCTAACAGTTAATCTTGGTGATGATTAATCTTTTCATTCTTACTTTGTCTAAAGAACAGTCTTGTTCAATACTCTGGAAGCCTGAAAAGTGCTGTATGTGTTTAATATTTATATGCAACCACTCAGAAAGGTGCAGAATAAATGGAATTAATATTGTCTGGGAGTTTGGGAGGTGGTAAACCAGCAGAGGCCCAAAAGTGAGGTGTCTGCTGGTAGAAATCATGAATCACCTCCATGCAACAGGAGAATGTTCTCATGATTTTTTAATGGTCCCCCCTGAAAATGAATGTGTGCTATTAAGGTAAACTCTTTAAAAATTAAGGCTTTTGTAATTCTGTGAGTTTTAAAGGGCGAGAGAGAGAGAGAAAGAAAAGAATCTGTGGACTGTGTGATTCAGAGGAGGCAACTCTTGGGACTGGCTGGGCAGCAGGGAGCTGCGGGGTCTCTCTTCATCATTAAAAAGGAGACTTTGGTTTCTTGGACCCCTGAATGCCTTGAACTAAGGTTTCAGGTTTGAGGAATGTTTATTTACCACCCAGTCCACTGCCCACCTGATCCTATTTGCTGTCAGCAGGGTCTGGCTACAGTCCTTGATCCAGAGCTGATTTTTGGATCTGGCCAAACTGGGAAACTGGGACTTGGCCAACTCTCATATTAGTTGGGAGTATGGACCAAGAGTGTGGTGGAGTTCCGGACACAGGACGCAGTTCCCATTTGGGGCTTAAGAGCCACTCTTGCTGTCATCATGCAGTGCCGCCAGGTGTCCAGCAGGGGGCGCGGTGCTGTCTTCTGGGGAACCAGCTGCAGCTCTTTGTTTCCTCACTATACCTGCATGTTCCTTGGAGCTTAGTTCAGACAATAGCCCTGTGGTTAGAATCAGCCTGTTAACAGATTTCTAGCCTGTGCATTTTCATTACTTCTTAACTTTGCCTGCTAAGTTGCTTCAGTCATGTCCAACTCTGCAACTCTATGGACTGTATCTTCTGTCCATGGGGATTCTCCAGGCAAGAATACTGGAGTGGGTTGCCATGCCCTCCTCCAGGGGATCTGCCCCACTCAGGGGCCGAACCCACATCTCTTAAATCTCCTGCACTAGCAGGTGAGTTCTTTACCTTACCCTTCCCCAAATGATCTTCAGCTCAGTAAGGATGAGGTGCAGGTCCCTAGACGATGTGTAATACACACGTGTGGTGGTGTTGGTGATATTCTAGGGCAACACTTTTTATAGACAGCTACCTGGAATTTTTCAGAGTTCTCTTTATTTCAGTGGAGAGCTGAAAGTCACACACATGCAGTAAAACAAAACAACAGACCCAGCTTGGCTCAGTCAGCCTGTTTTCTTTTTAAGGTTTATTCTTTATTTGTTTCTTTATATCTGTCTGCACTGGGTCCTGATTGCTGTGCACAGGCTTTCTCTAGTTGCGGGAGGCAGGGGCCACTCTTTGTTGCAGTGAACAGGCTTCTCACTGCGGTGGGTTCTCTCTGGTGTGGAGCACAGGCTCCAGGGCACACAGGCTTTCAGTACTTACAGCACAAGGGCTCAGTAGCGTGGTGCATGGGCTTAGCTGCTTTGAGGCATGTGGGATCCTTTGAAACCTGGGATCGAACCAGTGTCCCCCACGTTGGCAGGCAGATTCCTAACCACTGGACCACTAGGGAAGCCCTCAATATTTGTTGAGTGTCCTTCCGTTTGGAGCCCTGGGAGCTGGTGTTCATCCTGTACAAATCTGTGGGGGTACAAAAGAGTACACACTCTACATTCAGTTCAGTTCAGTCGCTCAGTTGTGTCTGACTCTTTGCGACCCCATGAATCGCAGCACGCCAGGCCTCCCTGTCCATCACCAACTCCCAGAGTTCACTCAGATTCACGTCCATTGAGTCCGTGATGCCATCCAGCCATCTCATCCTCGATCGTCCCCTTCTCCTCCTGCCCCCAATCCCTCCCAGCATCAGGGTCTTTTCCAATGAGTCAGCTCTTCGCATGAGGTGGCCAAAGTACTGGAGCTTCAGCTTTAGCATCATTCCTTCTAAAGAAATCCCAGGGCTGATCTTCAGAATGGACTGGTTGGATCTCCTTGCAGTCCAAGGGACTCTCAAGAGTCTTCTCCAACACCATAGTTCAAAAACATCAGTTCTTCGGCGCTCAGCCTTCTTCACAGTCCAACCGTCACATCCATACATGACCACAGGAAAAACCATAGCCTTGACTAGACAGACCTTAGTCGGCAAAGTAATGTCTCTGCTTTTGAATATGCTATCTAGGTTGGTCATAACTTTTCTTC
>SJXQ01012113.1:0-25585 GCA_006408695.1 Aepyceros melampus
TGTACCACCTCTGTGTGTGTCTGCAAATGCATGTGCATGGGTGTAGAAGAGAAGGATCAGGAGAGGGTGGGACCGGCCCACGGTCTCCCTGCTGCTCTCTCTCTAGTCAGGATCAACACTGCATGAATCGGCCACCTGCAAACCCTGCAGGGGCTCCTGCTTCTGAAGAATAAAACCCTCCTCTCCCAGGCTGACACCCAGGGAACTCATCAACATCCAGTCATCTGCTACGCTTGCTTTTCTCCAAATGTCTGAGATAGACCATCTCTACCTCTGCTTTTTCTGCTTCTTTGCTTGGAGTTTCCTTACCCTGTCTGTCTCTGCCCAACAAAATCCTGCCCATTCTCTAAGGCCTAGAGCCAATGCCACCTCCTCCAGGAAGCTGCCAGACCTATCCTCTAGCAAGATGTGACCATTCCTGCCTCCGGCTTCCAAGCAAATTACTGATATCCCTCACTAAGCACAGATCCCGTCCTCCTTTCACTGCAATGATGGGCACGAGCATTTCTTCCGCTACTGGATGATGAAGAACTTAGAGTCAGGAAAATTCACCCAGTTCTTTGCAGCTCCCTAAGTGCCTGGTTCAATATCTGGTACACAGAGCCTGCAGCAAACGTTTGCTGGGTTTAGCTACCCAGCAAGCTGAAAATGGAAATGACATTTACTGTCTTGGAGTCTTTCGAACTGGGCAACCACAAGATAAAGGCCTGCAAGTCTCTAGCCCTGGTGAGCTGCAGGGCTAGGAAAACCTATTATTAGCCTCTGTGGTCTCAGGTTCTGTGCCTAAAGGAGCCGCCTCTGGGAGCCCAAGGTCAGATGGGAGAGTTCTGCCAGCCTCTTCATTCTTGTGAAGCATGGTTACCTAACAACTGACCTCTCTCAGAGCTGGGCACAGCTCCAAGCCCTATCCCCACTGGAATACACACCATCTGCTGCTGCAGCCAGGATAGAGTCCAGTCACAAATTTCCTTCAGCAACCCTACACGCACACTCCCAATCCCGAGGTTTCCCCAGGGAGGCTGAACTTGTGGAGCCCACTCTGCCTGCCCACCAGCCAATTCTCCAGCATCCAGAGGAAAACCCTGGCTCACGGTGATGGGGAAGGGAGCGAGGAGTATCTCCAAGGCCTGGTGCCAGGAGAAAGAGCCCCTGAGCAAAGAATTCAAGAATAAGAGCGGTGTTTGACTCATACTTTGGGCCAATATACCAGAGTGGCTAAAATTTGACTAAACAATTGACAATACTAAACGTCGGTAAAGACGTGGTGTGACTGGAACACGTACCCTGCTGGCAGAAGGAACTGGGACAGTCACTTCGGGAGACTGCCGGGCAGCGTGCACTAAAGCCAGGCACACGAACACCTGCGGTCCAGCAGTCCCTCCTCTGGGCGCTCACCCAGCCGAAGTCAGCACTTACATCCACACAAAGGTTTGTTCAGCAGTGACTGACTGTGCTCAAATTCGTACAGACTTGCGAGAGGACCTGAAGCGCCAAAACAATTTTGAAGAACAACAACAAACCAGAGACTCACATTTCTGAACTGCAAAACTTATGGTACAACTCCTGGAGAAGGAAATGGCAATCCACTCCAATATTCTCGGATTCCCACGGATGAGCCTGGAAGGCTGCAGTCCATGGGGTCGCAAGAGCCGGACACGACTTAGAGACTAAACAAGCACCGCCACCACTATAAAACCACAGCAACCAAATCAGTGAATATTGGCACAAGGACAGACCGACCAACGAAACAGAAGTTAGAGTTCATCTATGGCCAACTGATCTTTTTTTCAAACTTTATAACCTTTTTATTTTGTATTGGGATATAGCTGATTGGGCTTCCCTCATAGCTCAGCTGGTAAAGAATCCGCCTGCAATGCAGGAGACTCCAGTTCGATTCCTGGGTTGGGAAGATCCGCTGGAGAAGGGATAGGCTACCCACTCCAGTGTTCTTGGGCTTCCCTGGTGGCTCAGCTGGTAAAGAATCCATCTGCTGATTAACAACGTTGTGGTAGTTCAGGTGAACAGTGAAAGGAATCAGCCGAACATATAAATGTGTCCATTCTTCCCCAAACCCCGCTCCCATCCTGGCTGGCACACGGCATTGAGCAGAGTTCCACGTGCTGTACAAGAGGTCCTTGTTGGTCACCCATTTAGAACATAGCAGTGTGTACAGGACCTTCCCAGATGGATATAGCTGATTGGGCTTCCCTCATAGCTCAGCTGGTAAAGAATCCGCCTGCAATGCAGGAGACTCCAGTTCGATTCCTGGGTTGGGAAGATCCGCTGGAGAAGGGATAGGCTACCCACTCCAGTGTTCTTGGGCTTCCCTGGTGGCTCAGCTGGTAAAGAATCCATCTGCTGATTAACAACGTTGTGGTAGTTCAGGTGAACAGTGAAAGGAATCAGCCGAACATATAAATGTGTCCATTCTTCCCCAAACCCCGCTCCCATCCTGGCTGGCACACGGCATTGAGCAGAGTTCCACGTGCTGTACAAGAGGTCCTTGTTGGTCACCCATTTAGAACATAGCAGTGTGTACAGGACCTTCCCAGACTCCCTAACTATCCTTTAACCCTGGCGACCACAAATTCGTTTTCTAAGTCTGTGAGTCTCTGTTTTGTAAGTATATTTGTATCATTTCTTTTTAGACGTAGAAGGGATGTCATAAGTATTTCTCCTTTTCTGTCTGACCTCACGCCGTATGACACTCTCTAGGTCCATCCACGTTGCTACAAACGGCTTTACTTCATTCTTTCTATGGCTGAGTAATGTTCCTCTGGGTATATGCACCACAGCTTCTTTACCCATTCCCCTGTCGATGGACATTTAGGTTGCTCCCACATCTTGGCTGCTGCGAACAGTGCTGCAATGAACACTGGGGTGCATGCATCCTTTTGGATCATATTCTTCTCCAGATGGATGCCCAGGAGTGGGATTGCAGGGAAGTATGGTAGCTCTGTTTTTAGTGTTTTAAGGACCCTCCGTATTGTTCTCCATAGTGGCTATACCAATTTACACTCCTACCAGTAGCGGAGGAGGGTTCTTCCTCTGCACAGTCTCTCCAGCATTTGTTGTTTGTGGATTTTTTGATGATAGTATGATATTTGATTCTTGACAAGAGTACCAAAACTACTTAATGGAGAAAGAACAGTTTCTTCGACAAATGGTGCTAAGACAACCGGATTTACACATGCAAACCAATGATATTTGATCCCTATTCCACATGATACACAACAATTAACTCAAAATGGACCAAGGACATATATATGAGTTAGAACCATAAAATTCTTCCAAGAAAACAAGAGGTATGTCTTCATGGCCCTGGGTTTTGTAATAGCTTCTTAGATGTTACAGCACAAAAAAAAAAAAAGAAGAAATAAATTGGAATTCATGAAGCTTTAAAATTTATATGCATCAAAAGACACTATCAATAAAGATAGATCTGCAGATTAGAAAATATTTGCAAATCACATATCTGATAAAATTTTAACATCCAGAACATATAAACTCCTAAAACTCAACAACAAAAAAGCCAAACAACAAATAAAGGATTAGAAACAACATTTCTCCAAATAAGATATATGAAAATACACTTAATACCACTAACCATTAGGAAAATGCAAATCAAAACCATAAAGAGATACTGCTTCATACCTACTAGCATAGCCATAATCAGTAAAATGAAAGATAACAAATGCTGGTGAGGTGGAGAAAGTAGAACCCTTCCACATTGCTGGCGGGAAGGCAATATGGTGCAGACACTGTGGAAAACAGTTTGGCAGTTCCTCAAAAAGTTAAACACAGAATTACCATACAATCCAGCAATTCTAGTCCTACATACACACCCAAAGAACTGAAAACAGGAACTCAAACAGATACCTACACACCAGTGTTCATCACAGCATTATTCAAAATAGTCAAATAGTGGGGAAAACACCAGAGTTCATCAATGAATGAAAAGAAAGAATGTGGTCTATCCAAACTACAGAATATTACTCAGCCATAAAGAGGAATGAAGTTCTGAGTTACGCTGAGACACTGATGAGTTCTGAAAACATGCCAGGTGAAGCAAGCCAGACACAAAGTGATAAATGTTGTGTCTAGAACGCTATGGTTCTGCCTAATGAGGGACCTATGTGGTCAAATTCACAGAAACAGAAAGCAGATTAAGGTTGCCAGGGGCTGGGGGAGCAGGGAATGGGGAGTTGCTGCTGAATGTTTACAGAGTTTCCACTGGAGTAATGAAAAAGTTTTGGAAATAGAGAGCAGTGGCAGCTGTACCACGCTGTGGTAATATCCGAAATGCCAGGAACAGTACACTTAAAATGGTTAAAATGGCAAGTCTCATGCCACACGCACACATAGTTACAGCAATAAAAAAGATTTTTTTAAAAAAATCACTGCAGCACCCTCCCCTGCTTTGCTGCCAAACCCATCAATATCCGACTACAAATAAATGCCCGTCAGGATAAATGCGACAAAGACAGATTTCAGAAGCGCTATTTCCCCAGAGTGCGATGCTCCGCAAGCCTTTGAGTGAGTTGCTGTGATGGAGGAGTGGTGCAGGGATCTAGTCTGGAAATCCCGCCGACCTTGTCACTCACTTCCTGGGCCTGGCTGTAGAACTGGGACATGCCACCAGCCTCCAACACGCGTCGGAATCTCCTGAGAACCAGACTACATGTCTCTGACCCAGCACCTTGCCTCCAGGCCCCTCTCTGGATGTCTTTAGTTCCACCCTCTTCACTGCTGACTTCAGCTTTTGTCACCCAGTAGGTAAAATATATCCAGCACACTGGCCTAGGGCCTTTGCCCTGAGTTCTTTGCCAGACTTCCAAAGCTGGCTGAAATATTTAATCTTTAAAGAGAAGCCCTGGATTGTTCAGGCTACAGCAAGTGAAAGTGAAAAGTGAAGTAGCTCAGTCGTGTCCGACTCTTGCGACCCCATGGACTGTAGCCTACCAGGCTCCTCCCTCCATGGGATTTTCCAGGCAAGAGTACTGGAGTGGGTTGCCATTTCCTTCTCCAGGGGATCTTCCCGACCCAGGGATTGAACCCAGATCTCCTGCATTGCAGGCAGATGCTTTACCGTCTGAGCCACCACGGAAGATAGACGGCAAGAGATGTGCTATTTTAAAATTTTTTAATTCCACTTGCCAAGGTACCAGTTCACCCGCACTCATCACGTCTCCCTTCTCACACTGCCCCTAAAGAGGGAGAATGATCTGTGTGTAGTTCACTTCCCAGCCAGACCGATGACTGCAACAACCTAACTGCCCCACCGACCCTCATGAAGAGGAGGCTCCCCACTGACCCCCTCCTCCCCAGCAGTTAGGCAATGTTATTTTGTGTTTACCAGCCCACCACATTCCCAAGTCATATTTTGGACTTGGTCTCTCTAAAACTGAAAATCCCATGGACGGAGGAGCCTGGTGGGCTGCCACTTATGGGGTCGCACAGAGTCGGACACGACTGAAGTGACTTAGCAGTAGCAGTCTCTAAAACTTCTAAAATACATATTTTTCTTGGTATCTTGGAGGTGTACATAATTCAATAACTATTCACATAATCTTTTTTAGTGTATGCCTATAAGGCTTTCTGATTGATCTTTTAAATGAACACACCAGAATTTATACATTCGGATGACTGCTGACTCCTTCCAAGAAGTCCCCTTGGGAGGCTATATACATATTCCAACAATGCACTTGCCTGTCCTTAGAACATTCCTGAAGCTTCTCTTTGGAACTGCTTTCAAAGCCTATAGCATAACTTTTGATGGGCCCCCAAGGTAGCAAATGTTTATCCTATGTGGGTAGATTCAATTTTTTTTCTTAGCTTGAAAGATAGGGCTAAGAATGGGAAAGACAGCTGGTGACGCAGTTGGGAATACTATTTAATGTTAAAGGCGAAGAATTATTATTATCCAGGATAGATCTCTGAAGACTATTCCTAGGAGGATGAAACAAGATTCTGAGCACTGGCCCGCTTATAAGGATAAATACACAGCCCTCAAATGGTGCAGCTTTGCAGGACAACACATGCGTGAATGAGTAAGATCTGGTTACACCATTAAAAACACTTTGAACTCACTCTGTTGTCACCACAGATTCCTTTGCTGTATCCACTCACGTCACTGTGTCTGGCTGGGTGCTGCTGCTGCAGCTGAGCGCTTCAGCCATGACTGACTCTGTGTGACCCCATAGACGGCAGCCCACCAGGCTCCCCCACCCCTGGGATTCTCCAGGCAAGAACACTGGAGTGGGCTGCCATTTCCTCCTCCAATGCATGAAAGGGAAAAGTGAAAGTGAAGTTGCTCAGTCGTGTCCGACTCTGTAGCGATCCCATGGACTGCAGCCCACCAGGCTCCTCCGTCCATCGAATTAGAAACTTTCCAGAAGTGTCTGCCAAAGACAATGGCCTAGAGTAGGCACAGGGAGCAGGCTGTCTGCTCTCTAAAGAAGACAGAGACTGGGACATGCAGCGATGCGGGCAGTCTGGCGGGTCCTCGTTAAGTTAAACATAATTACATTACACATGGACTAGAAACTCCACTTCTAGGTATACACACCAGAATCCTGAAAACAAGTGCTCAAACAAAAACGTGAACAGAAATGTTCACGACAGCACTATTCACAAGAAACAAAATGCCTACCAGCAGATCAACGGATAAACAAAATGTGGTGTATAGAGATGGAATATTATAGAGCCACAAACAGGACCTGCTACAGCATGAACGCACCTTAAAAACATCATGCTAGGTGAAAGAAACCAGTCACAACAGGCCACAGGCACACAATTCCATTGCTGTGAAATGTCCAGAAGAGGCGTGTGCAGAGGAGAGATGGCCAGGGGCGATGGCAGTGATGGAAGGGGTCTGGAACTAGACAGTGGCAATGGTACCCAGCAGTGTGAATAAACGAAATGCCACAGAACTGTATATTTTTAAATGGTCAATTTTATGTTAAGGGTATTCTACGAAAAGGAGAAAAAGACAAAAGAAGTAAGTGGGCAGGGTTTCTACGCTCACCTCTGGCAGGAAAGCAGTCTGCAGCGAGCAACGGTGCTTGCGAGGGCTGGCGGAGCGCACAGGCAGCGGGGGCCGAGAGCCTCACAGGTGCGAAAGGAGAAGGGGCGCGGGGGTGCCGGCCCACGCCAGCGACCACCACAGACACCAGCCAGCCCGCAGCAACACAACTCAAGCCATGTGTGACAAAAGATCCCCTGTGGTGAGAAGCAGGGACATTTCCCGAGACAAAGCCAGAGGAGAGCACTTCTGATTCAGCTGGGTTCCCTGTCGATCTCATCTCTGCCTGCAGCATCCTGACCGGCTGCCTAGGACAGCACTCCTGTCTCTTCTGGGTCATCAGCGCTGGGAGCCTGGGGGCTGGGCCGGGGGCAGGGAAGGAGCTGTCCTTCCCTGCAGATGAGATTCTTCCCTCCACCAGCAGCTGCTTGTCAAGAGGGCAACCCAGGCCACACTGCTCTGCAAGGCACCCACCCCCCTTCCTCCCCCAGCTCCCCGAGGGGCTCACGGATGCTCCCAGCACCTCTCTGCATGGCCAGCTCCAGGCTTGAGCAGGAAACACACACCAGTCAGGCAGCTGAGGCTGCTCTCCAACCACCGGTCCCCGGCAGCCTCCAGCTTAGGGGTATGTTTTCCTAATCTTCATGCGTGAGGATTTACAAATCCAGAGAACAGACAAGACCCTTAGCAGCAATTACAAGACTAATAACATTAGCTCTTAAATGGTTATTACCAACCCATATCCCATATTAGTTGTGATAGTCAGTGAAATGGGGAAGCAGTGAGTTGCAGTGCATATGAAAAGTAGCTTTAAAATTCAACTGTCTCCCTGGCTAAGGCTCAGTGCAGCTGCTGGACCTGAGACCCAGGCTCTGGGAGAGATGGGAGAGCGACCCAGGCACGCGAGGCCTCCTCCTGACTCAGGGACTACCGGAGGCCGCCTCCACACCTTGCACACTCAGCACCAGGGGCGACTACAGACCTCCTGCGTGCTTCTGGCGTCTTCCAGTCTCCTGAGGTCGGGAGAAAGGAATGAAGGACCAACTTCTGTCGCCAGTGACTGCAGCGAAAGGATGCCTAAGGCAGGGGAGGCACTGCCCAGCGGCCAGGCTCGAAGGGACCTCCCCACAGACGGCAGCTCCAAGCACAGCGAGCGTGACAAGGAGCTGATTCATTCTACTTGCTGGAGATGGCGAGGTGTAGTATGAAACAGGCGGCAGAAAAAGCAGCACGCAGGGCGCCTGCGCTAAGGCGAGGGGCCTGGCAGCTGAAAAGGCAGTGGGATGACCTCTGAGAAAGGAGTCAGGCCCTGATCATCCCCCACTAACCGCAGCCACGCAGGGATGGAGACGGGGCTGCGGCAGCTCCTGTGAGGACAACATCCCCACAAGAAAAACGAGGGGAAGGCAAGGGAGGGCGGGAGGAGCTGAGAGGGGAGAGGCAACTGTCAGGCCAGCCACACGGGCAGCCTGTTGCCATGACGACGCCCTCCTGTGTGGCACCCAGGAATAAATTATTGATCACGGACACTGCTTTCCCGCCTGCCCACAGCCCCCAGTGCCCTCTTGGCTGTGGCCGTTCATCTCCCCTCCTCCACCTGTTCTGTATTTGGCTGAAAGAGGAACCAAATAGAAACCCAGAGACATCACAGGCCCCCAAGCCCCTCCCCTCACCTCTCTGCCTCCCTGTCCTTCTCACCCTGGCTGCCCTCTCCACCCATCACAGGCTGAATCATGGCCCCCAAAACTCTTACGCTGAAGTCTGAACCTCCAGAACCTCAGAATGGGACAGAATTCAGACCTTCTGAAGAGATAATTACGGTAAAATGAAGTCATTAGTGAGGGCTCGAACCCAGCATGACTGCTGTTCTTATAAGAACAGAAGGTGGGACGCAGGCATGAGCAGAGGGAAACGCAGGCAAGGACACAGGCAAAGGGGGCCGTCTCAAGCCAAGGGGGAGGCGCGCAAGAAGCCAGTCCTGTTGCTGCTCTGAGCTTGGACTTCCAGGCTTCAGAACGGGGAGGAAACAAGCTTCTGCTGTTCAAGTCACCCAGTTTGTGGTACTTTGTTACAGCTGTCCCAGCAATACGTCACTCAAATAGGACCCCCTCAAAGCCAGCTGTCATTCCGGGGTGCCAACCAGAATGGAAACATCATCTCAGCAGCAGAGTCAGAGAACTCAGAGGCACCACGTGTCCATGCAGTGGGCTCCAGGGGCCTGAGGCTGGGAGACAGGATGGCCCAGGCCAGAAAGCGGCCGGCAGACGCAGTGCCGGGGAGGCAGGCTGCTGCAGGCATCCCGGGCTCCTCTGCTTGGGCTGAGCACAGCAGAGTCACCCCACCTCCTGGGCCCCGTGCCCTAACCTGAGGAACACAAGGCTGCCCTGCGGGCAGAACCGGCGCACAGCCAGGGATGGCAAGAGCCAGAGTCAGCTGGGGCCTCCAGCCTGCGGGGAGCAGGCTTAAGGTCCCACTGGGAGAAAGAAGCCCTGCTCCACGGAGTCCAGGGTGTAAAACTGCAGGGCGAGCTTCAGGTCGAAGGACAAGCACCAGGTGGGAGACGCAAGACACTGGACCCCCAGGGCATCACTGCGGGAACGTAAAATGGTGCGACGGGTAGAAAAAACCATTTGGTGGTTTCTCCACAATGTAACCATAAATTACATGACCCACGATTCTACTGCGAGGCAGACACCTCCAGAACCAAAAACAGGCACCCAGACAAGTGCACGTGCAGTTTCACCGTGGCCATTCACAAGGGCCGAAAGGTGCAACAGTGCAAAAGTCCACTGGCGGGTGAACGGATAAACAGGTTATGATACATGCATGTGATGGAATATTACTTAGCCATGAAAAGGGACAAAGTCCTGATACACCCTATAATGTGGATTAGTGAAAGCCAAGTAGAAGAAGCCAGACCCCAAAGGCTATACATTGTATGGCTTCTCTGATATGAAATGTCCAGGACAGGCAAATCCATACAGACAGAAAGCAGATGAATGGTTGCCAGGGAACGGGGAGGGGGAAATGGAGAGCAAGCGCTCAGTGGTATGGGCTGCTCTTCTGGGGTGATGGGAAAGTTCTGAAGCTACAAGGAGGTGGTGGGGCAACCATGGAACTGTCCACTTTAAAACTGTTAAAGTTATGTCACACAAACTGCCTCTCAATAAATTACTTTTTTAAGTTAAGCTCTAGGTACGTGGGTAGTTAGTCTAGTAACTCCACCTTGGTGGTGCCTCCCAGACATTTCCACTCGTGTGTGCACACACACAGACACGAGCAGGGACTGCTCAGCCTCCCTGCTCTACACACATATCCTGCCCTGCTGCTACAGGTTTCCTCACTCGTCCCTCTCCGTCTGCCAATTAATCATCCTCTCTCCTTTTCTCCACGCATCAAAATACTACTGACCTTTTCACGTCGAGCTCAAAACCTGACTTTTCCACAAAGCTTTCCTCAACGACCCCAGTCAACAGTGGACTTCCTCCCTCCTAATCCCACTGTGGTTTATCAGTTGCCAATTGAGTCAATTATGTTCGCGCATGGAATGGCCTTCTTGAGCCTTTTTCTGTGTGTGTAAGTCTTGTTCCCACATTAAGATTATAACCTTGAGGAAGACACTGAGCTGCACACATGTGCTCTATCTGCCGAGCCCTAACACAGCCTCTGCTGTGCTGCAGAAGCACATTCCTGGAGGCAGGCGGGCCGAAAGCTGATCCCGACTCCACGCCTCCCTCACTGACTAAGCCTGAGTCCCAGGGGTCCTCTTCTAGGCTCCCAGTCAGAGTTCTCCAAGCGCTGTAAGGAAGGTCAAATGCAGCAGCCTTATAGGTAAAGAATCCTGCACACTGGGGAGCATGAGGCCACAGAAGGCACTCGTCATAAAGCATACGCTCCATAACTGCCTGATGAGCATGGAGAGCTGCCCGCACAGCAAACCCCTGGGTTCCAGCATCCCTGAAGGCGGTGGGTCTGGAGAAGCAGGCGTCAGCACAGCCAGGCCTGGAGAGGGTCCATCAGAAACCTGTGTCTCTCCAGGGACTCCCCAGGGGACTGAACGGCTCTGCCTGGACCAGGATGGAAGGGGACCCTGCAGGAGGACAGACTGGGGCTTCTGGCTAAACACACCATCTCCTGAGGATCCCTGATGAGAAAGAGGAGCAGAGATGCACCCAGGTAAGGGCTCCCCTGGTGGCTCAGACAGTAACGAATCTGCCTGCAATGCAGGAGACCTGGGTTTGATCCTTGGGTTGGAAGATCCCCTAGAGAAGAGAATGGCTTCTTCACTCCAGTATTCTTGCCTGGAGATAACCATGGACAGAGGAGCCTGGTGGGCTGCAAAGAATCAGACATGACTGAGTGACTAACACCTTACCACTTTCAAAGCAGATCTATGCTAAGCTGGGACTGTGGTTCCTGCATCCCTGAGATGAATGAAAGACCAGGGGAGGACTGACCAGGCTGGAAGGACTCCAAAGGGGTTCACCTCCACAAGGATTGCAAACCGGAAGAAGATACTTGTCCTCGGGCGGCAGCAACCAAAAGGTTAATCCCAGAGTGGTGCACACCCCCAGTCCAAGGGTCCCCGCCCTCCTCAAACTGTTCCTCGATGCAGGTAATTAGGTCAGCTTAGAGGATTTCCCGGTCTGGACCGTCTATGGGGTCGCACAGAGTCGGACACGACTGAAGCGACTTAGCAACAGCAGCAGCAGGGTAGGGGAGGCAACCCAACAGAGCCCCATAGTCTCAGGCCAAGCTCCCTGCTGAGCCGGCCTTTCCCACAAGACAGGGGCTCACCTCTGGGGTGGAGGGTCTGCCGCAGAACGAAGGGGCCTGGCTTGAAAAGTGGAAGCAGTTGGGGCCACTTACACGGTCCTTGCCCAAGGGTCAGAATGAACGAGAGAAAGAGAAGTGGCAGGATCTGGGCTCCTGCTGAGAGGCTATGACCAGGTCACCCATAACGCTGGAGGGAGGAGAGGAGCCAGCAGCCTCACGGCAGAGGGGGAACAGTCCAGCAGCAAGATCACGCTAATGGTCAAGTCTAGGTATGAGAGACTGTCAGGAAGCTTGCTAACCCCACCCAGAAGAGCAGGAAAGAAGCCAATCAGCTCTCCTGTGGTCCATCTGTCTCCAGTCTCCCTGCCCCATGCACCTCCCACTTCCTAAGGCAGCAGACATCCACCAGAGTAGCAGGCAGAAAGGGTGTGTCCTGAGAACCCCACTGAGAAACTCATTCACACCTTCACCATGGGGAGTCCTTCTCACTCTCCAAGTGGCAGGTCAAGAACATCAGAGACTTCTCTCAATATGTCAGTGAGATGTGGAGGGGCTGGCTGGGCTTGACATCATACCAGGAGCGCACTGTGTGAACAGCTGCGTTCAGCACACACACACACAGCAAATGCCTCCCATGGACAGGGACAGAACACAGAGGACTGGCTCAGGGTTACACCCCCTGTGCTTCAGCTGGCTGCATCTTAACTGCACTCCCCAAAGTAGGGGAGCCGGCTACAGAGTCTTGACTATAGAAAGATGCTCTAGACTGGGCTCGGAGAGGAAGGTCAAGTCTAAATGGGGTATATGAGGAGACACACACACACAGGAAATGACCAAAGTTGAAGAGGATTAACATATAAAAATATAAACTAATGTGACTGTGGGAAACTAAAAGCAATCAATGATCTGCAGCAAACAGCTTACTTCTGAGCCTGAATGAATTCAGTGGGTACCTCACTTCTAATATGGGTTCCAAGTATATGTAAAAGCATTCATTTTCAGTCTCAATGAAAGAAAAGTTAAGGAAGATAATCTGTGCAAAAATGACATGCAATCAGTCATTAATAACCTAATGTGGACCGTAGATTATCTAGGGTTTGGGCTTTCTGTGACATTGCTTCCCATCTGTTAATGTGGTCAGAAAAGCAGCGAGCCAGGCTGGGAGGAAGTGGCGTGGAGACAATGTCTACTGACCCAGCAGAGGATGCTGTAGGCGACATGAGGCCTCAGACGCACCCCAAGGCCAAGGGCCATTACGCCAGGCCTCCGCACCTAATGGCTACCAGACCACGTCATTAGCGCCTCTTTCAAACATGCAGCTAAAATTCTGATGGCACTGAAGACACAGCAACCAGCTCCCCCAGTAGAGGCATGCCTAGGAGACTGGCGAGAGGGAAACTGCCGCAGTGTTCCCAGGAGCTCCAAGACCAGGTCCCAAACCCATCCATCCCTGGACTGACCTTTGCCACAGCTTTTAGCTGGTGGGAGAGGGGAGAGAGCAGTGACCGTTTGGCCACGCTCTTTCTGAGCCCCACTGGCAGGCCCCAGCCGTGCAGGCCAGCAGAGCAGGCCATCATCCCAGGCCTGGAGTCAACTGGCCTCTACTTAAACACTTCCTAAGATGCAGAGTTCAGTTCTTGCAAGGCTTCTCACTCCACTTCCTATTTGGGGGCAGCTCTTAAAGGGTTAGATGATATCTAAGATCCCCTCCAATTCTCTGATCCAATCCAAAGTTCTTAAGTAAGTTGGACAGAATGTTGCTTGTTGTAGTTCTGACATCTGGACCCTCAAAGACCGCGTCCAATCCTATCTCCATAAACAACCTAGGAGGAAGGAGGCACACTGTGTTCACCACACCCTATCTATCATTTGAAGAACTGGCATATTCTTCATCATGGTTTTCAGACCCCACACCATCCTAGAATCCTAGTGGAACCAGAAGGTACCTTACAGGTTGTTCTTGTTAATGGTTCTCATCTTTCTAGCATGTATTCATGCCAAGGAAATGCTAATATAATTTGATTATTTTTGCATACTTTTAAGTTTAAAAGTACGCTGTTTTAGATCAGATTCAGTCAGTCAGTCAGTCAGTTCAGTCGCTCAGTCATGTCGGACTCTTTGCAACTCCATGGACTGTAGCATGCCAGGCCTCCCTGTCCATCACCAACTCCCGGAGTTTACTCAAACACATGTCCATTGAGTCGGTGATGCCATCCAACCATCTCAACCTCTGTCATCCCCTTCTCCTCCCACCTTCAATCTTTCCCAGCATCAGGGTCTTTTCAAAGGAATCAGCTCTTCACATCAGGTGGCCAAAATACTGGAGTTACCGCTTCAACATCAGTCCTTCCAATGAACACCCAGGAATGATTTCCTTTAGGATGAACTGGTTGGATCTTGAAGTCCAAGGGACTCTCAGGAGTTTTCTCCAACACCACAGTTCAAAACCATCAATTCTTCAGTGCTCAGCTTTCTTTATAGTCCAACTTTAACATCCATACATGACTACTGGAAAAACCATAGCCTTAACTAGATGAACCTTTTTGGCAAAGTAATGTCTCTGCTTTTGAATATGCTTTCTAGGTTGGTCATAACTTTCCTTCCAAGGAGTAAGGTGTCTTTTAATTTCATGGCTGCAGTCACCATCTGCAGTGATTTTGGAGTCCCCAAAAATAAAGTCTGACACTGTTTCCACTGTTTCCCCATCTATTTCCCATGAAGTGATGGGACCAGATGCCAAGTGCTTTATTTTCTGAATGTTGAACTTTAAGCCAGCTTTTTCACTCTCCTCTTTCACTTTCATCAAGAGACTCTTTAGTTCTTTACTTTCTGCCATAAGGGTGGTATCATCTGCATATCTGAGGTTATTGATATTTTTCCCGGCAGTCTTGATTCCAGCTTGTGCTTCATCCAGCCCAGCATTTCACATGATGTACTTTACACATAAGTTAAATAAGCAGGGTGACAATATATAGACTTGACATACTCCTTTTCCTATTTGCAACCAGTCTGTTGTTCCATGTCCAGTTGTAACTGTTGCTTCCTGACTTGCACATAGGTTTCTCAAGAGGCAGGTCAGGTGATCTGGTATTCCCATCTCTTTCAGAATTTTCCACAGTTTATTGTGATCCACACAGTCAAGGCTTTGGCATGGTCAATAAAGCAGAAATAGATGTTTTTCTGGAACTCTTTTGCTTTTTTGATGATCCAGCAGATGTTGGAGATTTGATCTCTGGTTCCTCTGCCTTTTCTTAGATCAGATTACTATCAAAAATTTTATAAACTACAGTTGTAACACAATCCTTAATAATGGTTATTGTAGGAATAAATTCAACTCTCCACCTTCCCAACTTAACAAGTTGCCCAATTAGTTCAGGTTAACTAGATTAAAAAAAGCACAATTTGTTAATATATTTTTTTAAATTTATTTTTTGGCCGTGCCATGCAAAGGATCTTAGTTCCTGAGGAGAGATTAAACCTGGGCCCTTGGCAGTGAGAGCTCACATTGCTAATCACTGGACCATCAGGGAATTCCCTGTTGACACATTTTTAGATGGCATATTATTCATGTCGGGCTTGGTGACCAAATTATAATGATTTAATCAAATGTTAAGATAGAAAAATAATCAAAACCTGCTCTCACATCCTGAAGTTGGAACTTCTTATTCTTGGTTGCTCTGTTAAGTTTGAAATTTTGTTTCTGTAAGAGAAAAGTGTTCAGACTAATTTACATGCATTTCTCTTTTATAGGTGTAGATAGTGTTTATTCCCAGTGAATGAAAATCCACTCTAGGTATAATTATCACTTTTTCTGAGTACTAGAAACATCTTGATGTGCTATATAAAAATTCTGGTCAAATGATGACAATATGGTAACCACCATCTTCAGGGAAATTCGTAGAATTACTATTGTGTTCCCCATTAGCTCTCTAACATTCCATATGTTTCCTGTCTCCACTCATGGTTCATTATGGATAAAAGAAACCACAGATGACTTTTAAGAAAAGCAAATTAAAACTCTGAGAGCAAAAGCACCCTGCAGCCAGCAGTGTTCAACAGACAATACAAGACAGCACTAATCTGCAAATCCTCACCCCTCACATACCAGCAGAGCCCCAATCTGTCTCCTATTTAAGGAGGAAAAAATAGAACAGAGCTATTAACTGATTAAAAGCAGAAATGAAGTCAGATGACACTTTAACTACTTGAGAGTGAGTCCCCAGAGTTTCAGAATCACAAGGTGGGAAAAGGTCTTGTTCAACCACAATCTCATCTATTGCTACACTGAATTTTTTAGTGGAGAAACTGAGGTATCCAGGCAAGGATTTAGCTGAGGTCACCTGAGAGTCGGGGCAGAGGAGGCTCAGGGCCCAGGTCCTGACTCTGAGTCCTCTGCTCTCCCTGTGCGCCTGGCAGTGCCAGGGTGGCTGCAAAGCCATCTGAGGGCAAGGCCCTGTCAGGGGACCAGACAGGGGAGCGGGAAAGAGCCGCACAGCACGCAGACCGTCCCGTCTGCGGGCCACCCCACAGCCAGGCACAGCTCCCTCCCTACAGGATGGATGTTTCCTGGGTAATGAATGAAACCTCGCGGGTCAGGGTGTGTACTGCTGCTTCTACCTCTCCCCCTGGGTCAAGGAGTGCCTATTCTTGTCCCCTTTCCAGAGTCCAGACAGCTTCTATCTCATCAAGAAAGCAGCTTCTGAAGACCCAGCTGCCAGCACCTCCTGGAGCATGGGCGCACTAGGACACAGCGTGGTCCTCCATGCTGTCTCAGCCCCTTCCGCTGCTGCAACAAAATACCGCAGGCTGGCCGGTTTACAAACAACAGATACTTCCTTCTCACGGTGCTGGAGGCTGGGAGTTTTAGGTCAGGGTGCCAGCACGGTCAGGTTCTGGTGAGCAGCCTCTCTCGGGACAGACGTCTGCCTTCTCACTGCGTCCTCACGTAGTGGAAGGGAAGAGCTAGCTCAGGGATCTTTTATAAATAAGGGCACTAATCCCATTCACGAGGGTGCCACCCTCCTGAACTAATCACCTCCCAAAGGCCCTACCTCGTAATACCATCACCTTAAGCATTAGGTTTTCAACCCAGGTACTTTGGCAGGGGTAGGGAGCGGGGACACACACACTTTCAGACCACAGCAGGCCCACACTTCCGAAAATGAAACAACTGGATTAGCCATCCTCCGAGTTCGGTCCCTGAACCAGCAGTAGCGGATCAGCTGCTAGCTTGCTAGAAGCACACACTTTAGGGCCCCACCCAGGGACGTCTGACTCAGAAGCTGTGAGGGCGGGGCCCAGTAGCCAGTGTTCTAAGAAGCCATCCAGGGTACGGCGGCGCAGGCTGGTCTGAGAGTCACAGACGAGCCTGTGTTTACGGCCCCTTGCAGCTCTGACAGTTTCTATCCCAGCCTGAATAATGAGATGGTGATTTGGATGACGACGGTATCCACAAACACTGGCAGAGTTGTCGCAGCCCCAAGTACTTTCTGAACACTCCACGTAAAATGACTCAGTGCCCCAGTGGAAGGCGATCTCTGTAGGGAGGCGCAGCTGCAAGTAGCTGCAGCTGACATGCCCCAGAGTGGGGCCACATCCTCCTGCTCAGGGCTGCTGCCCTCTAAGCCTTGTCCACAGGCCCCAGCGGGAGACCCAGGCAGCAGCCTTTACCCAGGCCAACTGGCCTCCCTAAGCCACACCTACCTCAGTGCTCTGGGACTCTCTTCCCAACTCATCACATCTGACTTCTGTACTTTGAACAATGCAGGAAAATTCAAATAATGGCTTGCATGGTGTTACTACTAATTATTTGATTTATTAACAGCTGGGGCAGGGATGATCGTGTCTTTAAGTTGCAGGTGAAGAGTAGAAGCTAGGCTGCAGCTGGGACCAGCAGTGAGACATCCTGAGAAGGGGCAAAGGATCCTCCATGACCCTGTCCATGTCCTCTACTCCCAGCAGCCGACTTCTGGCAATAACTCTCAAACCAGGACAAGAGCAACTGAAAACATACACATCACATCTTAATGGTTGTGATTTCTAAGTGCTTGGGTTTTTTGGTTTGTTAATGCTTTTCAAATTTTATAATTTTACCTTTATAGCAACCCACTCCAGTGTTCTTGCCTGGAGAATCCCAGGGACGGGGGAGCCTGGTGGGCTGCCATCTCTGGGGTCGCACAGAGTCAGACACGACTGAAGCGACTTAGCAGCAGCAACTAGAAAACTTACATTTAAGAAACATAAAATGTGGATTTCTATACTTTACTGTATATATGTTTTATTTTAACACAAGTTATTTAAAAAATTAATAACAAAGGGGATTGCATCCAACCCACTGAGTCCTGCTGATCCCTGCTACAAGGTAGCATCAGTTTTCAGGTAGGATGGGTGAAATGGACAGGATGAGTTCTCCAGATTTTCCTGGTTGGGCTCTGGGTCCCCGAGTTTACGTGTGTCCCTCCGGGAAACGGGGAAATAACTGTTTCCAGTGGGTTGACAGGAAGACAAACACAGAGTCAGAAATGAATCCCCAAAGCCCATATTGCCCCCACCTGTCTGTGTATTCATCGTCTTATAGACATCACAGCTGAGACTAACGCAACTGTGCTCCTCTGGCTCTGGAGGGATCCTGGAGCTTTTCACCTCCCACCACGACAACTCCCACCACGACGCCAGCCCCCGCCCCCCAGGGCCTACTGCTCCAGGGGAAGGTACAAAATACAAAGTGGCCTGCCTCCAGATGGAGATGGAGGTGCATCCGTCACCCAGCCAGGGAGGAGTCTCTCAGAACCTACTAAGGTTGTGAAATTTTCTGGAAAGAAAAAATAGGAGGGTTGGGGAATGTCAGGAGAGAGTCAAGTCCTCCACAGCCCCCCAACTTCCCAAGTGCACCAGTGGGTCACAGACACAAAGGAAAAGAAGCTGGTGGAATCTCCGTTGCCCACGCAAGCCGAGAGCCCAGTAGGGAAAAGAGAGCTGGCCTGGCCCTCCTCCTCCCCGCCGTCTCACACTGGCATCTGGGGGGAGGGACGTGGGCCAGAAAGGTGCTCGACAAACAGGCGGTGGGGGGGCTTTGCAACTAGGTTGCCACCAGCTTTGAGCGAGTCCCTTCCCCAGGCTTCGTCCTCCTCCCACCCAGAGTGAGGGCCTCCCCAGCTCAGATGGCTAAGTCTCTCGTGAGATACAGAACCAAGGAACCCATGAGCTGTCAGATGGGTGCCTCTTCTTACTCCACCAGGAGGCAGTAGGGGGGTGGTCTAGCCGACAGTGGGCTCTGTAGTGGGAAAGGACCTCCTTGGCCTTCAGGAGAGCACCGGAGGTTGCGAGCTCAATTAGATGGAATCTGACTGGAATCAGAAGGATCTCAATCGAAGCCCCAGGTGCACAGCTTACTAGCCGAGGAACCTCAGAAAAAAGCCATCCAGCTCCCCGTACTTCCCTTCACTCGCTCGTAAAGCAGGGCCACTGAGAATAATACTTCCTGAGTGGGGAGACACTGATTAAAAGCCCTTAGCCTATGGTAAGCTCTGAATATCTGGAAACTGCCATTATTTTAACCTCACTCTTCCTATTGTTACTACTGCTGCTGCTATGACAACAACTGGTGGGGGGAGGGTCACAGGCCACTAATGCCTAGGACTCATGACCACGGCAACTTCCTGTCCTCCCACTGCGGGTCAGGCAGATAACCAAGGTCAGCTTACCATGTCTGCAAGAAGAAAACCACACGGGTTCCTGACAATCACATATCAGCTCTGAGTTGCCTCCACCTAGAGGAACCCCCAATAAGGAAAGAGGTCTGCTTTTCAGGAGGCTTAACACCTTCCTTGCCCATCCTCTCCCTTCCTCTCCCACTCATACCCACACACCCATCCTCTCCCTCCGTCTCTACTCATGTACGCACACACAAGCACACGCATGCACACGTACTCCCAGAGCCAGCAGTTTTCCATCGGTACCATGGAGGATTCTAGGACACACTGGGGCAAAGGTTGAGCAGGTGCCAGCTGCCCAGCTGCAGCTGAATACAGGGCTCAGAGCAATCTACACAAAACAAGTTAAAACCGAACAAGCCAGCCAGCCAGCAGCCACACAGCCAGTGGTGATGCAAGAAGACAGTGGGCCCTTCCCAGGCCTGGCCACCAAGTCCCAGGGCTGGTGAGACCAGGACTTGAAACCCTGCCAGAGCTGGGAGAGGATAGCAATGGTCAATGGCGTTCTGGGCCAGAGCTGCTTGCGCTGCTCACCATCGCCCACCGAGGGATCCAGGGCCTGCCATGCACTGGACACCAGCTGAGCCCCGTGTCCCAGGAGACACCCAGCAGAGAGCAGACTGGGAATCCATAGGTAGAAAATGCGGCTTGCCTCTGCTCTGATGCACGCTGCTTCCTCAACTGGTCACCAGCTCCCTATGCTTTGGTTTCCCCACCTCTACAGCAGAAACGATCATGAGCTTAGGGTATTAACTCAGTGTGGCAAACAGATGATTAAGATACAAGTAGATTACAGGAAGCAAGACAAGGGAAACGAAATGGTTTATAATTGGAAATGAACTCTCATACTCTGGCCTGATAGGCGGTCTCGCTTCTGCCTCTGTTTCATTGATTAACCTTGTGTTGATTTCCTTGCTGTGTCTGTGCCTCAGAGAAGCCATCCCTTTCTCCCCGCCACCCTTTTCCTTGTAGGTGTGGCCAAAATGAAATTAGGAAATTAGAGCTTGAGGATGACCAGACTACCCATTTCTTCTGAACTTCTATCCGCCCTTGTTTACAGGAGACACTCTCTAATGAGCTTGCTAGGCACACGGGAAAAGTAACAGCTCCATCTTTCAAAGCTCCACTCTGAATCACCTCCTTGAATCTTCCAAGCTACCGTAGACTGAAATGAACTCTCAAACTCCAAGAGCTCTGTGCTCCAAACCATGCATCTGCATCACCCTTTATCACTTTGTGTAGTTAGCCATCTGCACCACGCATGGATGCCTGGAACGCGTGCTCAACTAGAGTGCAAGGTTTCTGAGCAAAGATGGCCTCTTCCCTCCCCACTGTAATTGTCACAGTACCCAGCACACAAATGAGCACCTGTTTGAGGCTCAAACATATTTTTTGGTTGCTCCCCAAAGTAGTTAGGTGTACTTGAATAAGGCTGGGCATGAAGCTATAGACGGGAAGGTGGGGAAGTAACAGCAGCAGCGCACTTTCATCAGGTGCTTCTTATCTGCCAAAGATCACAGCACTAACGAGCAGAGAGGCAGACTGGAATCCAGGCAGCCTGACTCCAGACCCTTACTCTTACAACATCTTCTGCTTCCAAGATCAGATGCATGCCCTTGAGCATTCCACTTTGGGAGCTGAGAAAAACAAACCCAGGAGGGCAGAAAGAAAAGAACGCAGGCAAATAATCTGGAGCAAAAATAGTCCAAGCCAACAGAATATCTTTAGCCACTACTGAGTAGTCCTTGGCCTGTTTTAGTCTGTCCCCGACATAACGCATCTGGGTAGACCCAAGATGATGTCACCAGCCTGGTGAGAAACAAAAGCATTCTTGCTCTCAGAAGCCCCACTGTAATTGTTTAGGTTGCCATCCAAAAGCTTTTTCTTTATTTTTCAAGGCTTAATAATGCAGAGGAACCATGGGATGTGTTCAGAGACTTTCTCAGTCTGACTTGGAATGGGGCCCTGACCCTGCTCCTGCACCAAACCTTCCAGAAGGGTCCAGCCACACAGCATTCATAGTCTTTTGCTACATCTCGTTTTATCTTGTGCGCGTGCTAAGTTGCTTCAGTTGGGCAGGACTCTCTTCAACCCTATGGATGCAGCCCACAAGGCTCTTCTGTCCATGGCATTCTCCAAGTAAGAAAAGTGGAGTGGGTTGCCATAGCTTCCTCCAGAGGATCTTCCCAACCCAGGGATTGACCCCACTTGTCCTGTGGCTCCTGAACTGCAGGCAGATTCTTTTCTGCTGAGCAACCAGGGGAAGCCCCCTTTTATCTTGGCAGATGGTGACTACAGCCATGAAATTAAAAGACACTTGCTCTTTGGAAAAAAAGCTATGACCAACCTAGACAGCATATTAAAAAGCAGAGACATTACTTTGCCAACAAAGATCCATCTAGCCAAAGCTACAGTTTTTCCAGCAGTCATATATGGATGTGAGAGTTGGACTATAAAGAAAGCTGAGCACCAAAGAATTGATGCTTTTGAACTGTGGTGTTGGGGAAGACTCTTGAGAGTCCCTTGGAAGGAGACCCAACCAATCTATCCTAAAGAAAATCAGTCCTGAATATTCTTTGTAAGCACTGATGCTGAAGCTGAAGCTCCAATACTTTGGCCACCTGATGTGAAGAACTGACTCCTTGGAAAAGACCCTGATGCTGGGAAAGATTGAAGGTGGGAGGAGAAGGGGACGACAGAGGATGGAATGGTTGGATAGCATCACCGACTCAATGGACATGAGTTTGAGTAAACTCTGGGAGTTGGTGATGGACAGGGAGGCCTGGCATGCTGCAATCCATGGGGTCACAAAGAGTTGGACACGACTGAGCAGCTGAGCTGAACTCCCCTAACCTGCACACTCTACATCTGCCAGTGAAGCATGAAGGCCCACTGCGTGAAGGCAGCCAGATGAAGAAGGAAAAGAGCAGAGACCTGGGGCCACCGGCCAAACCCACCCAAGTCCCAGAGCCCAGGAGGCTCACACTGACTCCTACACAACTCAGGAGGGTTGTGCTGGAACACCCCAGTCCGGAGAGTGAAAAAGATTAAAGTACTAAGACCCCAGACCTCTAAGTTAGACAGGGTATTTAACAGTGTCACACAGGTTGTGGCGGCCAAGCTTCTGGGTCATCCATCAGTTCAGTTCAGCTCAGTCGTGTCCGACTCTTTTTGACCCCATGGACTGCAGTACACCAGGCTTCCCTGCCCATCACCAAGTCCTGGAGCTTACTGAAACTCATGTCCATTGAGTCGGTGATGCCAACCAACCATCCCATCCTCTGTCGTCCCCTCCTCCTCCAGCCTTCAATCTTTTCCAGCATCAGCTTCTTTTCCAAGGAGTCAGTTCTTCGCATCAGGTGGCCAAAGTATTGGAATTTCAGCTTTAGCATCAGTCCTTCCAATGAATATTCAGGACTGATTTCCTTTGGATGGACTGGTTGGATCTACTTGCAGTCCAAGGGACTCTCAAGAGTCTTCTCCAGCACCACAGTTCAGAAGCATCAGTTCTTCCGGGTGACAGGGGATTCATTTTTTAGCCCAGGCCTAACTGGAAGTCCTTATTCTTATCAGAGGGGCAGCATATGCTGATCATGCACAGAGACAGGAAACCGAGCCCTCAGAAACAAGAAAACCCCAGGGGCACTCAGAGAGAAAGAAAAGCCAGAATAGGAAATGGAGATTTAGCAGAGAAAATACTGAAGCAACACAGCGCATAAACACTCTGTACTTAAGAGTAAACACTGAACAACTCATAAGCAAAGTTTAAGAGAGGTCTGGATGTCATCATACTGGCTTTGAAACAGGAAAGCAGTATCTCAGCACAGAACTTCATGGCATGCACGGTAGGAAAAAATCAGTCAAACTGGAACAGAGCAAGAGGGTAAATGTGGACCAGATATAAGAAGAGAGAGTCAGTCATTTCTCAGTGAGGAGCATTAGAAATTCACAGCAAAGCCACAACCTGGGATATCTGCAGCACATGTACAGTCATGCCTGAGTTTCCTACCCAGATATACAGGAGGGGGATTCCCATCCTACAGTCAAATTTTTTTTTTTTTTTGGTCCTCTAAGTATGGATTCCATTAGTCTCAGCTAACACCTGATAAGGTCTTTAAAGAACACTTCCAACTCCAAGTTAAGACAGATAAGCACCTGGACGAGGTAGGTCCCTCCGTAACTGGTCAGACCATGAAGGCAGCCCTCCTTTCTCTCTCACTCAACAGCTTAGCCAGGGTATGTCCTTGTAATAATGGCAGCATTACTGAGCTTAGAGAGGCAGACAGGAGGACAGCAGACATTGGGTCTCCTCTCCGCGCTGGGTCTACTGGAGAAGAGCCCCCGACACACCGCGGGGTGGGAGCTCGGGCGCCAGGAGATGACAACCATCTGCTGATGTTACACCTGTACATGAAGGAGGCTCCCGGGGGTGTCCCCTTTCAGGGCCCCACTCTCTTATAGTAGAGCACCAACATGAAGGCAAGCCTAGACAGGCAAAACAGACGAGAGCTGGGCTCAGAGGCTCCGTCCAGCAGAGAGGGGACCGCAGGGGCAGACGGTGATTCTTGCATGCGGAAGAGGGCGTAGCTTCCACCCCGGGTCCTGATGAAGCCTCCGAGCAGTGGTGTTACAGTCTCATGTTGGTCAAGACTCAGAAGGCTCCAGGGCCATCAGACCCTAACATTTCCTAACAGAAGACCGGAGCTTCTGTGTCCCCAGACTTTTATCTCACTCTTCAATACAAGTGACTCTCAGACACGGAAACTTCTCAAACAAGGGACCATCAGCGCATACTGGAATTCAGAGCTGTCCACTGGGTAATGAGCCAGGAATAGGAGACTTTGGAATCAGATTCAATCCCAGCTTTGCCACTCAGATACCTTCCTTCAGGCCCATTCTGAGCCGCTACGCTTCCAAGGAATGGGGATAAGTATCCAGTCCAAGGCTGAACTGACAGAAGCCGTGCATCTGGCACAGTCCTGGACACAGGGCCGATGTCCAGTCAGCCGTGCCTCCCCTGGCCCCTGGCTGTCCCGTGGACAGACGCACACCGGGGGGACCAGGGAGGCTCTCCCGACCAGGACTGGGAGCCCAGCACTTACAGCTCAGCCAGCCACTGTGTAAATGGATCCTTACACAGACACAACTGCTTAAATGCACAACAGCATTTTTAGAGAGCCTTCTCCTACACAGTTCTTAAACAGTCCTACTAGGAAAGCATTATTATCCCCATTTCACAACTGAGAAAATTAAAGCTCAAGAAGGTTAAATGACGGGCTCTAGTCCCTTCAGATCCCTAACCCAGCGCCCTTCCTGCCACCCGATACGAGAATAATCATCCATTTACTATTTACTTCTTGTAAGTCTACTCTGTTCTGGGCCTGAATGCAGGGCTGGAGGCCCATGGGACTGGCTGCAGGAGCAGCACCAGCCTACCCTATGCCAGCCACAGGCTTCTATGCCTCACGGCTGGTGGTGCGCCTCTGGAAGCAGAGGTCAGCGTGATCTCGGCCAGCCGAGCTGACCACCCGTGTGCTGAGGACCACTGTGGGCAAGGCTGGTGGATAAGACATTCTGTGCCCTCAAGGCACTTCTTATATCTTGGGCTAAGAAAGGAATAAATAGCCAGGTGAAAAGTAGATCCGAGGAGGAGAAAACCATCCAGAGAGTCAGTGGTTCTCAGCCTGGGTTGTACATTAGAATCAACGAGGAGTTTCCCTGGTGGCTCCATGTAAAGAATCCACCTGCCAGGGCAGGGGACATGGATTGGACATCTGGTCTGAGAAGACCCCTCATGCCTCAGAGCAGCGGAGCCCACGGGCTTGTGCTCTAGAGCCGGGGAACCGCAACTGCGCCCACGCACCACAATCACTGAAGCCCGTGTGCCCAGGGCCTGTGCCCTGAAATGAGAGAGGCCCACACGCTGCAACAAGGGCAGACCCCCGCCGGCCCCAACTAGAGAAACGCCCGTGCAGCAGCGAAGACTCAGCACAGCCAACATAAATCAGTAAATAAAGTTACAGGTCACCAGGAGAAAACTGACACGCTCCTATGCCGAGGTTCAGCTCTTAGC
>SJXQ01012113.1:25776-36108 GCA_006408695.1 Aepyceros melampus
AATTGGCAGCAAGTGGGTCCCGGCATCAGCACGTCTGGACGTCTCTCCAGGTGAAGCTAACTCATTGCCAGTGCAGGGCGCTGCCAATCAGTGTGGTTTACTGACGAGTGGCACCAGCCCTACTTCGGAGCTTGTCAGAAATGCAGGTGCTCAGGCCCAGTCCAAACCCACTGATTCTGCCCCACACTTTAACAAGATCCCCGGGGACTCACGGGCGCGTGGGGGATGGGCAAGGGCAGCCTCCGTCCCGGTCCCAGCCCCGCTGAGGGATACAGCCCACCTGCTCCCCACCATGCAGGGCACAGCCCTGAGAGCAGAGATGGGCCGACCTCGGGGAGCCGCCTCACTCAGCTCTGCACCTCCTGTCCCCGCAGAGTCACAGCGAGCCTGCACGATGCTGCTCCGCGGACCAGGGCCGCCGGAGCCCCAGCAAGCCCCTCTGCGAGCAGGAGGGAATCTGAGAGCAGGACCTGCCACCGATTCAGGGACAAGAAGAAAAAAGAGTTTCTTCCCCTTGCACCTCCCTCCCCCCATCGGAGCGTCTCCACCACAGAAGAAGCAAGCTCAGGACAGTGGCGCCTCAGCCCAGCCTGAGAGAGACAGTGGGCTGCCCGACCCACCATAAAGGCAGCTCTGTCTCTGCAGGCATGGGGTGGCTGGTACCGGCTAAGCCTCACGAAGGAGGGAATCCTCAAGAGAAGGCCAGAGACACACACAGGGCGGCCCTGCCAGCGCCCCGCGCCCCTCCCCCAGCTCTGCACCCCCACTGCTCGCCAGTCTTTGTCTCCATCACGGGGTGTGTGTGTGTGATTTTTCTCACGTGCTGGCCTTTGCTCTCCTGTTAGACTGAGATCGACCCTCCTTGGCTCCTCCTTTGTCACTGCCCGTAATACCAAGTACAGAGGCTTAAGCCCAGCAGGGGTTTGAGAAATATTATTTGTATTCATGCGCACGCATTTTCTAGGAGTCAAACCCATAGCTCCAGGGTAACAAAGAGCTACTCACAAGCAGGCATTTATTAAGGATTATTATCAGAAAACTGAGATTCTATGTAAGAAAACTAGAAAGCATGGCTTCAAAAAGCACACACTCTGGTTTGGGAAACTAGACTTATACACATAAAGCCTAAGACTGAGACGCACAGAAAGCAACATATTTAGAATAAGCTTACACAGACCTCTGTGCACAGATACATAACAACACAATGGAAATTTTCTATTCCAGTTTTCTGACAGTTTGTTATTACTTGCCTATTGATTGGCATTTTAAAGCGTTTTCCCCTCTGGTATTTCTACCACTGACCACATCCACTATACCAGGTAAACAAGATGAAATGACGGCTACAGTCAGAAAAGAAGACGAATCAAGACCAGGAACTTCTCTCTGTTGGATGCCCACAAACATCTGACGTAACAGTACAAATCTGTACCCCATCTCACCACAGAGTCAAGTGTCCAGAGCCATACACACTGAGTTCCTGGCCCATTCGAGGCTCCAGAAAGTCTCAGATCAGGTCCCTGGGACTCGAGCCAGAATCCAAGGAGCCTTCTCCCTGCCCTTGAAAGGAAAACCGCAGTGCATCACGTATGGTTTTTCTCACGGTGACAAAAAAGGGCAAAACTCACAGCCACGCACAGACCTTCAGTTCAGATTCAGCATGACGTTTTCTCCAGCAGTGTGTCAAACTTCTCCCCATTCAAAAGTCCACTTTTGTTCTAAGTCAAACAGATTCGGGTATGAGAGACAAATATGCAAATGTAAGTGGCAAATTGCAAAGATTCTGACACTAGAGCTGTGCAGGATATTTACATTAAATTAAAATTTCAGGTCTCAATCACATTAGCCATGTTTCAAGTGCTTAGCCGCTAAGTGTGGCCAGTGGTTACCATGCTGGAAAATGCAGATACAGAATAGTCCCACCATCACAGAGGGCTCCACTGGACAGCACGAGTATTGAACATCTAGATTTTCATTTAAAGAAATGAGTAGGGTCTTCTGGGGACTTCTGTTGTTCTATCCAGGTGTGCTGGAGAGGTTTTAGGTGCATTTCAGAATGTTGGGTAGAAAGAGTACCTTTTCACAATGAAAGAGGCAATGTGCTGGGAGTCTCATGTAAACACAAACACTCTACGGCAAAATTTACAAGGCTACAAACTGGGTCATTTTAACACAATATGTCCACACACATGGTCTCTCCTTCTTAAAAGGGCTATTACTAGTTTCTCCTAACCCAAACTTTTGCTTTCATCACAGATTGCATCAAATGCTGCAAACCAATTTGGTGCCAAAAAGCCCACATGCTACCTAGTGCTAGCCAGGACTGTTTTCCAGATCCCTCTTGGATGGCTCTAAGCATTCCCTGGCTTTACCTTTTAACATGGCATCACCGGGGAGAAAAATCTTTCAGATGGCAGGTCAGCACCCTGGACAGCGACAAGCTCCCTGCCTGCCAAGGAAGCGTTCCAGTCCTCCCCGTTGCCCGAGACACCCTTCAGAAACAAACTCCCCAGACAGCACTGCCTGTGCAGGGATGTCACTCAAATCTCCTAACGCCACAATCTTGTGTTCAGAATAAGAGCAAGCTCAGCTAAGAAGCCTAAATGCTCCTCACCAACTTCAAGACAAAGTCTAATTTCTAGTCAGATTAAGGACTCTCTGGAGTCTGGCCCCAGCTGGCCCCTCCAGCTGTACCTTCCACTGTTCCAGCCTGGCCAAGTCAATGCCAGAGGACCACTTCCCTCCTCTAAACCTTTGATTATGCTCCTTTAGCCCATTTCCTTACCTTTATCTCCTACCCATCTCTGGGGACCCAGATCAGCCCCTGCGTCTCTTCAAAATCTTCCCAAAGGACTTTAGCTTACATTGGTACCCTCTCTTTTCTGACATACCAAGGCATTTCTAGTTTAGATCATGCTTTAAGGAACTTAATTACATACCCTCTTGTACAATTACTAGGTTCATATGCAGAATTTAAAGTTCCCAGTGTCCTGGTACATGGAAGACCTATCTTTGCCAGCAACTAGACATTTTGATCATAAAATAATGATCTTAGATGAAACCATCTCTAACATTCTCTGAGTTGAAGATTCTCTCAAAACAAGTTGCCACCCAGAAGTGTGCTATGCTCATAAGAGAGGCTTCAAAGACTAACTACAGGTGCAGTGAACACCATGTTAAAAAAAAAAAAAAACACAAAAAAAAACAAAACCAAGGCACAGCTCAGAGCTGGGAACAGCTAGAGAACCCTGGTTTAGCTTCCAGTATGAGTCACAAAGGCTTCATTTCCACTCAGTGTGTGATGACGATCAGAAAGAGATCCTGTTTCTGTCCTTTCCTACGTCACAGCACAAGAAAACTGCCTGCGGCCTCGGAGAACACGTCACCTTTAACATGGGGAAAAAATATCGCACAGTGTATTATAACACTGGCATTATAACAATGTTTCTCATACAGACATCAGTGGACAGGCCAACCAATACCTGACCGCAGTGCGCACACCCCACTAATTATGCATAAGCCCAGACAGACTAGGAAAATAACAAAAAACATAATTTTGTTGGTGCCCCCAAATAAAATTCTGACTGGTCTTTCAAGTCAAGAGGTTACCATGTTAAAAAAAAAAAAAACACAAAAAAAACAAAACCAAGGCACAGCTCAGAGCTGGGAACAGCTAGAGAACCCTGGTTTAGCTTCCAGTATGAGTCACAAAGGCTTCATTTCCACTCAGTGTGTGATGACGATCAGAAAGAGATCCTGTTTCTGTCCTTTCCTACGTCACAGCACAAGAAAACTGCCTGCGGCCTCGGAGAACACGTCACCTTTAACATGGGGAAAAAATATCGCACAGTGTATTATAACACTGGCATTATAACAATGTTTCTCATACAGACATCAGTGGACAGGCCAACCAATACCTGACCGCAGTGCGCACACCCCACTAATTATGCATAAGCCCAGACAGACTAGGAAAATAACAAAAAACATAATTTTGTTGGTGCCCCCAAATAAAATTCTGACTGGTCTTTCAAGTCAAGAGGTTCCAACGGGGAGTGAGAACTGGATTAAAATTTCAGCTCAACATTTGACTTCTTGTCAAAATGATTGTTATATGACCCCCTTGTGTTTAAAATCCTGTTCTCAAAGCACCAACTTGCAGATCCACATACAATAGGATACAGGGATGGCTCTCTCCCTCATGCAATGGAGAAATTAAGACCCAGAAGAGTTTAAGAACTTTTGTTTTGCAAATAAAGATCACGTTAGAATGAGAATCCAGTTGAAACAATTTCGATAACATAAGGACACGCACACATAAACATACATATATTTGTATACACATACATTCAAAGAACTCTTAGTAATATAAAGAGATGAGTTATGAAATTCACTGAGCCTGGAACTGGAAGATTCCACTGAATTCTTGCAAAAAAGTGTTACTGCCAAAGCAAACTGGCCAGCATCAGTAAAGAAAGAACTATCATCATGGGGAAAAGTCCTTGGAATCGCTCTGCCAGCCATTCACTCTCATCCCAGAAAGTCACAAGATCTGAGAACAAAATTTAGCATCTGGTCAACCGACCCCAGTTGGTCTAAATTGGATGCAGGCAAGTGAGCCCAGCATGAAGGCCACAATCATCCTGTCTTAAGCCCCTTCCCCAAGCTGACCATTCTAAGTGCTCAGAGAGGGAAAGCAGTGAGACTCCAGCATAATCAGGTTAGAAAAGTAGACTCTGACACTCAGGGACCTCTATGACTGTGTCTCAGAACAGTGCTCCAAAAACGTCCCTCACTACTGAATTACATGCATCCACCATGCAAGCCGTGCCATTTAGTCATCGTGACTCAAACACCCCTGCATATCCCTGCCACTGAATCTGCAGTCCTCCAGCAGCTGATTACCAAGTCTTCAAATCTTGATGTCTCAAGATCCTCCTCAATTATTTCCTCCTCCAAGAGGCTTTTCCAGATCGTCCAAGCCCAATATAATCTCCTGTCAACCTTTTAGCATTTACTCTCTGGAATTAGCAAGTGTTTCTTATATTTGAATACATATATATATATATATAATCTCCATTAGAGTAGAGACAAGGTCTTGTGAGCCTCCATTTTGCTCCAGAAGATGGTGTGGTACCCATTACCCACATAGCACATGCTCAATAAATGTTTGGTGATGATGATAAGAATAGTAAGACCTCTCCAAAGGTTCCTGTTACCCAAGGACAACCTAGATATACAACTATGTCCATGGGACTGCGTGGGGCAGGCAGAAAGAACCCAAAAGGGAACCCACATGGTGGGCAACAGCTTACAGAGCCTTCCTCCAACGCCAGTGCCAAGGGCTTCCTCATTCTAAGACTGAGTCAGAAATCCTCCCTTCCTACCCTTGAGCCGCTGCTCCCAAGCTGTTTATCTCGTTAACCCTGTTTATTGTGATCCTGGTAAGAGGTTCTGAAGCCCTCCAAGCCCCTCTCTAATTAAATTCATTAGAACAGATTGGGGCTTTCTTTCTGCATCTCAGAAAAATTAACAACATGATTAGCATCATAATGCTGGGGAGATGGGCTGCCAGGGAGGCATTTCAGGAGGGGCTGGCCCAGTCTGGGTGGGGGAAGAGTGAGGGGGAGCAGGTGAAGGAGAAGGCAGATGCTCAGACAGCTGCTTCCCAGAGGAGGGGAGCTGCGGGGTCAGAGGGGATGGTGGAGTCAGTGGAGTTGGTGACAGCCTGAGGGGATGACCTGACAGGCCCCAGGCACTCCAACTTTTTCAAGGCATGCCTTTTGGGAGAGCAATGGCAAGACAAGAAATTTATCCACAACATAAATTCCAGAGACACGGGCTTCTGAGACTAGAGACTTTCAGCAATCTTCTAGTGTTAGAGAGAGAAACATATTGAAGCTCTGTTAGTGACAGCATCAGCGACTCGATGGACAGAAGTTTGAGCAAGCTCCAGAGTTCATGATGGACAGGGAGGCCTGGTGTGCTGCAGTCCATGGGGTCGCAAAGAGTTGGACACGACTGAGCGACTGAGCTGAACTGCACTGAAAGATGGGGCTGAAAGTAAAACAAGCCCCTCCTGCTGCTCCTGACGATGTCCCTTCAGTAAGGCTCTACTGCAGGAAAACGGGACGAGCAAGCAGGAGAGGCATGTCACTTCTTTCCAGAGAACCTGATTCCACAGAGTTCTTGCTTATACCCCTGGTGGGTTCCCTCATCTAGAAGATTCTCACCTTCCCTTCCTTACCAAACTCTACCAACCTTTCAAGGCTCAGCTCCATCTCCACCCCCTGTGAAGAACAGTTAGCATTTGGTATTTACTGCTGCCCAGGGAGGGTGCTGGAGTCTTCTCTGTCTTATCACATGTAATCCCTAACACAGCTCTGCAAACTTCATATTAACAGTCCCATTTTACAGACTGGGACACCGAAGCTCTTCAGCCAGTAAGTGAAAGAACCAAGCTTTGGCCGAAGGTCTGTCTGAAGCCAAAGCTGAGCAGTTTTCACAATGCTGTCACCTCCCTGACTCCATAAGCCATTCTGAGGCATAACTCCTTCCTTGGAAATCTCACTGCCCAGGGTCTGAAGACTTAATTATACGATACCACTTTGGTGCCACTTTTGTATTACGCCACTTTTATTTTTCCTGACTTGTCTCAAAACCTAAGGAAAGAGGGTGGATCAAGAGATCGCAAGCTGGCTGGCAAAGTGTGACCAATGCCCCAGGTCAGCAAAGCTGTGAGAAGCGCCTCCCCAAGCACCCAGCACAGTCATCAGCTCCCAGAGCCCTCCCTGAAGCCCCAGGGACCAGGCCGCCCGCATTTAACATCTGCCCTTGCAGCAAGGCCTGAGCCCTAGCTGAGCACTGGGAGTAAATGCTCAGAAGTCTGACATGAGGCTGCTCTAGCCAAAGCAGCAGTCGATCCAAACAGGGCGGTGCAGTCCTCCCAGGCCCTCCTGCCCGGCAGGACCCCTCAGCCGTGCTCCTACAAGGCCGGGAAGCCATCTACCTCCGGTGGAGCATTTCTTGTAGTGAACTTAACATTTGTTTTCATTTCTGTACCTGCAATTCAACTTATATGCCCAACATGTAGCTTAGTTGGGCATACAACAATATGCCCTATATTCAAAGGCTCGGGACACACTAATGAAATGAGGTAAAGCAGACGTGTAGGGAGGAGGGGGCTTCCTCAGAAAGCTGAGGATGGCTGTCTTTATCCTTGGGCTCCTTCCCAGTTCAGCCATGGATGTTCACGGCAACCTGTGCTCAAGATGTAGCTTCTACGGATCCCTCTGTCACCATCAGCCTCCTCCCTCCTATCCGAATTTCTGCGATGACCCCCACCTGACCGTGACCTCCCAGAACTCCAAGACCCTTCTGCCCATGTCGAGCTCACAATAATTTTACTCACCTTGCTTCTGAGCATGTATCTGTACTTGCTGTCTCTCCATCAGTTAGGAGCTCCCTGAGGGCAGATCCCGGGCCTCTTTCCTCTGGCTCACTGACATTCTAAGCATATTTTGACCATCCTTTGCCCCTAAAATACAAGTGCTTAAGAAATGAGAATGGGAGAGTTGAGGAGCCTCAGTCTCGTCCCAGGGTTCCCCCATCAGGCTGAAGCAGCAGCCAGCAGGGTTCAGCTGCACACAGAACATCACCTCTTCCCCCTCGAGTCAGGGACCTGGTAATATCTTGCACCACCTTCTTCTCACATTCAACCTCCAAGTCAGCCCTGGGCCCCATTCTGACAACACCAACCCAGCCCTCCTCCCAGCTGCGGTGGAGGGGCCGAGGCCACTGGAGGGAAAGATGTTCCTCATCCCTGGCCCCATGTCTCACTCAAGCTTATCTGTGCTGTTTGTCTGATCACTTGTCTCTCTTTTCCATCACTCTGGCAGCTCTGAGAGACCGTTTTACTTTCCATCTCTGTGATCCCAGCACCTAGCACACTGTAGGATTTAACTCATATTTGTTGAATGTGCAAGTATGTAACCAGCCTTAAATTCCCCTTACTTCCTTCCCTCCTCTTCTCCCAAGCCAAACAGACTGAAGACTGAACTTCCCTGCCTCTCTCTTTCTGGTTTCCTAGGAAACTCTTTTTCTAAAGACTAAGGGATGACCCTCACACCCCAGCTCTTGGATGACCCCCGTCTTCTGTGCCTCCACCACCAGATATCCAAAGCGAGAACCCAACCCCAAATCCCGGCCACCTCCTCAATGTACCCCTGACCGATACAGCCTGACCCCATAAGACCCAGCCTGTCTCAGCCCACAGGGAGCTAGCCAGGTCTGGCCTGGCTGCACAGGGAGCTGGCCTACCATTCTGTGTGCCTCAATTTATCCCTGCCACAGCCTCTGTGATACAAACAAGGGATGAGAGATGAGATGCACTGCGCAGAACTAGGAGATATATACACAATTATCAGAATCCCTCACTTAACCTGAGCCCCAAGCAAGCATGTCAACATCAGTAACTTAATCCAATCAGCTCTCAAAGATGGCTCCAGGTGACACCTCCTCCCGGAGCAGGAAAAGCTGGGAGCCCTGAGAATGTTGATGCCAGGGGAAGCTACCACCCCACCCGACTCATGCGGGGAGGAACACGGAAGACTGACAAAGCAGAGGACAGCCAGTCCCTCAGCAGCACACTGGAACCCCCAGCCCCTTGCTGGGTCCTGCCTGTGCCTGCCCATTCAGAGACGCTGCTCATGAGCTGAAGGAGTCCATTCTCTATTCTAAAGTGAGGGAGCCTTGTGGAGAAGGGGTAGGATCCACCAGCAATTTGCTCTCAACCTCCAATTTAAGACTTGGGATTTTAGCTGAGGTCCCCAGGGCAGGAATTGGGCTGCCACTGCCTGGTTTGCAGCACCAAACACAATTTCTGGGCTAAGTGTAAGTCAGTCTCTTTCCTCATTTGTGTTATTCATTCTCATTCTCTTTGCTCTCTCTCTTTCTATACACACGCATGTGCGTGCACGCGCGCGCGCGCACACACACACACACACACACACACACCCCTTCAGCTGAATCCAAACATGAGAGGAAGAAATTACTCTCTCTGAAGTGCCAGTTCTGTCAGGACAAAAAGTAGAATTATTAGACGCAGAGCAGATCCCACCCCCATCTTTAAATCTTCCTGCAAAGCAAAGCCACCAAATCCAATCACCTCCAAACCAGGGGGGGAGGGGCAGGCTCCTGCCTTCCTCCTTCCTCTGCTCCTCCAGCTGGCCTGACCCGTCCCCAGGGTCTCTACACGGTTTCCCTGGGCTTCTCTTACTTATGGTTCAAGTCCAACGGGTTGTGAATCTGCCGGTCTCGGCTCTAGACGAAAAATCTGCTTCCTGCCCACCCGGGTCTCCAAGCCCTGCGGTCTGCCCTTGCCGGAGATGTGATGAGGGCCCAGCAAGGGCTCATCCGAGTTCCAAGGGTAGATAATACACACCGGGCCCTCATGCCAGGGAGACAGGCAGGCAGAAAAGGGACATCACCATCCACTCCTTTGGACTGAGGAAGGGGGGATCTCTGCCCAACACACACACACAGACACACACACACACCCCACTGCAAATGCCAAGTAAGGAATGAGGAACAGAGCCCAGCTCAGGGCAAGAGGGATGCCACGGGGACCAGAGTCTAGGTGATTCAGCACTCTGCCCACTCAGCCCAGCCCGCGGGCCACACTCATGACAGCTCTTGATGCCAAAGTGCTGACTTGGAGGCTCAGAAAGAATCCTTTCTAAAATCCGAAATTTTCCTGCCCTCCAGAGAGGCTCCTCATCCAGGCCTCTGCATCCCAGGGCTCAGATCAAGACCAGGAAGAGGCTGTGAGGCCATTTCTTTGGATTCTGCCTCTCCCCCCTCCTAGTTTTCCTAAGCTTAACACCTCCTCCCCCCACCCCCACCCCCATCCCTCTAGGAAACAAACCTGAACAGCTACAGGAAGACAGTGGCTCAAGAGCAACGTAAGAGGCCTAATAACACGCAGCATCCTTTGCCCTTCCCACCCCAGAGCCATGAATAGGATCAAACATGCAGAAAGGGGTATAAGTGGATTCTGCCAGTGAGTACACAGGGCCTTCAGGGTCCTGGGCCTCCCCAAGCAGAGGAGGAGGGCCCGGCGGCAGGTGAGGGGGCTTGGGACGAGTCTGTGTGGCTACAAACAGCACCAGGAAGGGCAGGTGGGGAAGGCGATGGGGGGCTCACCAGGCAACAGCCAAGGGGGAGAAGACGCCGTTCTGGAGAAGGTGGAGGCGGACACCAGGAGGCAGCTGGGAAGGGGCTGGGCCCCGGTATGCAGAAGGGACGCGGTGGGGACAGAAACTGCGAGGATGTGTATAA
>SJXQ01012113.1:47229-81818 GCA_006408695.1 Aepyceros melampus
ACAGACGTGTCTCCCTAACTAGACTGGAAGTTTCCTGACAGTAGGGAGGTTTTATTCTCTGTGCCTCCACGGAGTCAAACACCGCGTGCTGCTCGTAGCTGAAGCTCCATAAATATTTATTCAACAGTTGAACGAATGTATGAATAAAAGCAGAGCTTCTGTGAGTATAGACCACACTGCCCACCGGTGCTAGCCACAAGCCACAGGTGGCTATTTAAGTTTAATCTAACTAATTGGAATTCCCTGGCGGTCCGGTGGTTAAGACTCCGCCTGCCAACGCAGGGGACCTGGGCTCCGTCCTTGGTCTGGGAAGATCCCACTCGCCACAGTGCAAGCGTCCCGAGGGCCACGACTGCTGAAGCCTGCGTGCCGAGAGCCTGCGCTCCGCAACAGGAGCCGCCACGGCGAGCAGCCCACACGCCTCGACCCGAGCGTAGCCCCCGGCCCTGCTCCCTGCAACTAGAGAAAGCCCACACGCAGCAACGAAGACCCAGCACAGACAAAATGAATTAATTCTTAAAAAATTAAAGTCATTAAAATCACAAATTCAATTCAGTCACATTTCAGCCAAGACTGAAGAACATTTCTGTCGTTAAAGGAAGTTCTGTTGAAGAGCACTGGCGGCACGTGGAGCTGGGCCGCGCAAGACTTGCACAGTTGTTCGGAGCGGGCGTCTACGAATGAAGCACCTCCCGGCAGGTGGCGCTGTGCAGGCTGCTGGTCAAGGAATCACAGACACTTACGGTCTAAGGCAGGCATGAGAACCTTTAAAGAATGCCCTGTTAATAAATAAATACAGGCTAACTGAAGTAAACACATTAGGGTTAGGTATTGACAAATACATAAACAATAAGCAGACCAAAGAAAAGAAATGTAAATAGATGTGGCTGTCTTCATAGCCTCAAAACTGTCTGCTTCCCTTCTTCTGTATGAAATGAATGTTACGTTATTAGAATTATTTCTTGGAGAAGTAAACATATTTGAGAGAAATAAACATGCTTGCTATGGAAATATAGCTCTCTCTCTCTCTCTCTCTATATATATATATATATATATATATATATATATATCAGCCACATGTGGCAACCACAAAAGATTTGTAACATGGTAGCCACTGTATTCGAGGTAAGATTTTAAGATTTCCAATGGTCTTTCCTGTTGTTTTCCATAAACCATGAAAATGCCTTACCTTTTTCAACCCTTAAACCTCCAAATTACCTTTCTGATGCTGCCTCTTGCACACAGCAAACGTGCAAAAATTTGTCTGTCCGTGTTTCTTGGTTGTCCATCCCTGTACCTTGCAGGTCCTTCCCATCTTCTGCAGACTGTGATCACACTCTGCTAAAGGGACCAGAAGTCTACATGGTTCGGGAGGCCTCCTTCTTCCCTGGACCAGACCCTCCAGGCTGCACCTGCACTCTGCAGCCCCAGAACCCAGGCTTCTCTGCTCTGCCCTCCTCTACCCACTGGCCCTCAGCACAATCCCTGCTGACTGCCAGGACCAGCATGAGCTGGGAGCCAGGAGGGGGCAGCTGAGAGCCTGGCCTATGGGCTGGCCACCCCTGTTCGTTTATCAGATTAGTGCTGGTTTATTAGCACAGAACCCCCAGAAGACAATAGGAGGAGGTTTCTGTTCTAAACAAGCATCAGTATGTTGTGTCTGTAGACTCAGGCCTGGATGGGTAGCCCTCCTGCCTCCCACCTCCTCTGGATGGGTGGATCCAGGAGAGTACTGATCTGTCTGGACAGATGGGCTGGTGTGTGCTTCTAAACCTTAAACCCAAGGTTCGTCACAGTTTTATAGTTTTGTGTGCGGAATTCCTGTTAAGGACCCTCTAAGAGTCTATTTACAAAAATAATTTCTCTAATAAACAATAATTCTTTTGTAAATAAAGCTGCCTTAATAATTACATCTTGCTCTCTCTTGGGGCTTCAGATGGACTAAGTCTTTCAACTCTGAATGTCAGGAGCTGGGGAAATGCTGTCTTCCTGCTGAGGAGCACCTGCATCAGCCTGAGTCCCCATCACGCATTCCCTTGTTGAAGCTGAGGCTGGAGGAGAGCATTTGAAATGAATGGATGACTAGCCATAATTGGATTCAAAGCACCTGAGAAATTTTCAGGGGCCACGAACTCCTTTGCTTCATAGAGATCAGGTACCATGACCAAGGAGATCCTATAAGGAGACCCAACCAGTCCATCCTAACGGAGATCAGTCCTGGGTGTTCACTGGAAGGACTGATGCTGAAGCTGAAGCTCCAATACTTTGGCACCTGATGCGAAGAACTGACTCATTGGAAAAGACTGTGATGCTGGGAAAGGTTGAAGGTGGGAAAAGGGGATGACAGAGGATGAGATGGTTGGATGGCATCACCGACTCAACAAACAAGAGTTTAAGCAAGCTCTGGGAGATGGTGATGGACAGGGAGGCCTGGAGTGCTACAGTCCATGGGCAAAGAGTCAGACATGACTGAGTGACTGAACTGAACTGAGGGGGCCAGGAGGGGGAGAAGAACCCCACATACGGTTTCTTCCCTCACTAACACCCAGCTGTAAAAATCCAAGAACAAACAAAAGCTTCTCACCTGCCCATCCCCTTGCCCAGAGAGAACCTTCCTTGGGCAGTCACTTGGCCATTGTGTACATATTTTTGTGTGTTAGGGCGAGAATGAGTCTGTCTGAAGCACAGATGTCCTGGTAAATATATAACAATAGATTCACCAGGGAAAAAAAGAGAAGCCCTGGTGTGCAGCGTTTCTGACTCCTGTGGTGCAAATTCTCCCACCACAGGTAATTCCGGTCACTGAATGTGAAGATGGGAAGAAGCACGCCCTGAGTAGCTCCGGATTATATTGTGTCCCGCACACCAGAACAGTAGACGTGAACAGCCTCTCGATCAGAGATGACATAAAGGGTAGTGGACTAATTAGAAATGATGCCTTGCAGTAGTTACTACTTTTGTCTTCAATATAATTATTTAAATGTGAGCTTCTGTAACTTAATTTTAAGTAATGACGGTGTTGGGGCTACTCTGGTGGCTCAGCGGTAAAGAATCTGCCTGCCAATGCAGAAGACGCAAGTTTGGTCCCTGGGTAGGAAAGATCCTCTGGGGAAGGATATGGTAACCCACTTCAGTATTCTTGTTTGGGAAATCCTACGGACGAGCAGCCTGGCAGGCTACAGTCCATGGGGTCGCCAAGACTTGAACATGATTTAGTGACTAAACGACAACAACAGCAGCGACTGTGTTTTACAACTAGATTGCAAGGTCCCTGAAAATTTAACCGGGAGCTCTTGTAGGCTGGCACAGCCTGACTCAGGCACACTACCGCCCTGAAGCCTTGCAGTCACATGGTTCTGTCCCTGCCTTTGCGACTTCCTAGCCCAGAAGGGGCTGTTTCGTGGCTTCCACGAAAACTTTCAGCAGCGTCAGTATATTAGGCCCGTGTGAAAGAAGTTGAACCTGCCTGCGGGAGACACTGCGCAGCCGCCTGAGCGCCCAGTGCCCCACCCCGCTGCAGTGTCCATCCCCTGTACCCTTTGGGGGCCGCTTTGGCTGACCGGGGTGCCCCCCTGGGTGGCCTGCAGGCCGACAATAACTAACGCGGAGTTCAAAGCCTGGCCCCTTGCCCAGGGAGGACTGTGCCACAGAGTTACACCCTGAGCGCCTGTGGATCAGGCCAAGTTCTTTACCTGAGACACAGTCTGGCTTGGCAACTTCCTCTTCCCCCAGCTTCCCGCCTCCCCCAGAAGCCATGGGCACAGCCTGTCTGAGGCTCTGCTTCTGGGAAACCTGACCAAAGGCACGAAACCCAGAAGGACTTCCATGAAGTCGCATGGTGACCGAGGCACAATTTGCGCCCAGGTCCTCTGATTCCCAGAAAGTGTTCTTGCCATCCTCCCACCGCTGCTGCTTCTACTCAAGACTCTTCAGCAACTACTGAGTAAAACTGAAGCGTAGCCACCTTAGCATGCCATTCAAGCCCTGGCACTCACACTCCAACCTTCCTTTCCAGCCTCGTTTCCTAGGATTCTCTTTATTTACATCCCTAACTTCAGCCAGAGCAGGCTGTCTTCTGTTCCTCAAGCTTGCTTGTCTCCATGCTTTTGCCTCTGTTGTTTCTTCTCCAGAACAAATACATTTAAACGTAGTAAGTACCAACCACTTTCAAGGCATTGTACTCGTAACGCCAGTCTTCAAGATGGGGTAGATCTGTCTCTGTGGGTAGCCAGAGACTTTTCAAGAAGTATGCGCACAAGACTAGTTTTCAGTATATTGGTTTCTAGGTCCTCAACTCTTTGTGTTTCCTAAAACTGTCTGAGAAAGGGCCTGCATATGAAATAACCCCTTTACAGAACCCTCCTACCCTATTGGTGGGGATGTAAATTGGTACAGCCACTATGGAGAACAGTATTGAGGTTCCTTAAAAAATTAAAAATAGAGTTACCACGTGATCCAGCAATCTCACTCCTGGGCATATAATTGGAGAAAACCATGGTTTGAGATGATACATGCCCTGCAATATTCATTGCAGCACTAGTTACAACAGCCAAGACATGGAAGCAGTTTGAATGTCCACTGACAGATGAATGGATAAAGAAGATGAGGTCCATATACACAATGGAATATCATCCAGCCATTAAAGAGAATGAACTAATGCCATTTGTAACAATGTGGACGGCCTTGGAGATTATCAGTCTAAGTGAAGTAAATCAGAGAAAGACAAATATCGTATCATATTGTTTATATGTGGAACCTAAAAAAACTGGTACAAATGAGCTTATTTACAAAACAGAAACAGACTCACAGACATAGAAAACAATCCTATGAATACCAGAGGGGAAAGGTTGGTAAATTGGGAGTTTGGGATTGACACACACACATTGTTATATTTAAAACAGATAATCAGGAGACGTCCCTGGTGGTCCAGTGGTTAAGAACCTGCCTTTCAGTGCAAGGGATGCGGATTCGATCCCTGGTCCAGAAGCTAAGACCCCACATGCCACAGAGCAGCTAAGCCCATATGCCACAGCTACAGAACGCCCGCTCTCGCTCTCTGGAGCCCACAGACCATGACCGGAGAAGCCTGCACACTGTGGCAAAGAGATCGCCCACCACAGCGAAGACCCAGTGCAGCTGAAAGTTTAAAAATGAAATTAATTAAGAAAGCAAAATAGATAACCAACAAGGACTTAGTGTATAGCAAGGGAACTCCATTCACTGCTTTTCAGTTACCTAAGTGGGGAACAATTAGAAAAAGAAGAGCTACATGTATGTGTATAGAGGAATCCCTTGTTGTACGCCTGAAACTAACACAACACTGTGAATTGACTATCGTCCAATACAAAATAAAAATTAGAACAAAAAATAGCACCTTTTCCACCTGAGCAACAGTTTTACTGTCTTAAAGTGTAAAAATGTTTCAAAATACTGGTTTGGGGGAAGGCTCCTTTAATAGTCAGACAAGTCACATTTACCCAGAGGGTGCTCAGGAGTAAGATACTGCGAGGGAAACCCATGGCTCAGTAAGGTTGACCTGGGCTCTGACGCCAAGCAAAGTGATTTTAGTCTCCCTGCAGGAAGCAATGGCTCCATTTGGCTCTAGCCAGCTATAGGGGTTTTGGCTGGAGTTGGTCTGGAGTCAACTTTTTCCTACTTGGATCCTTTAAGACATGGATCACTTGTGTTGTATCAAGGGTTCTAGAACATAGCATATCTTCAGAGATCATCAGTTTTGCTCAGACTTGATGAGGACAGAGATGGAGTGGTGGAAGTTTAGTATTCTAGCTAGTAATTGAATATAATTTTTATATTAAAGTAATAATAGTGAATGGTGACTGAAGCCATGAAATTAAAAGATGCTTGTTCCTTGGAAGGAAAGCTATGACAAACTTAGACTGTGTTAAAAGGCAGAGACATCACTTTGCTGACAAAGATTCGTGTAGTCAAAGCTATAGTTTTTCCCGTAGTCGTGTACAGATGTGAGAGTTGGTCCGTAAAGAATCCAAAAAGTTTATGCTTTCAAATTGTGGTGCTAGAGAAGACTTGAGAGTCCCCTGGACAGCAAAGAGATCAAACCAATCAATCCTAAAGGAAACCAACCCTGAATATTCATTGGAAGGACTGATGCTGAAGGTGAAGCTCCAATACTTTGGCCACCTGATGCAAAGAGCTGACTCATTGGAAAAGACCCTCATGCTGGGAAAGATTGAAGGCAAAAGAAGAGGTGGCAGAGGATGAAATGGTTAGATAGCATCACCAACTCAATGGACATGAGTCGAGCAAACTCTGGGAGACAGTGGAGGACAGAGGAGCCTGGTGTATAGCCTATGGGGTTGCAAAGAGTTGGACATAGTGACTGAAAAATAGCAGCAACAGTAATTGCTGCTAAGTCGCTTCAGTCGTGTCCGACCCTGTGCAACCCCATAGACGGCAGCTCACTAGGCTCCCTTGTCCCTGGGATTCTCCAGGCAAGAACACTGGAGTGGGCTGCCATTTCCTTCTCCAATGCATGAAAGTGAAAAGTGAAAGTGAAGTCGCTCAGTCGTGTCCGACCCTCAGCCACCCCATGGACTGCAGCCCACCAGGCTCCTCCGTCTGTGGGATTTTCCAGGCAAGAGTATTGGAGTGGGGTGCCATTGCCTTCTCCGAATAGCTGACCTAGATAGTGCTTACTGTGTGACTGTCCCTCATGAAATAACTTGATATCTGTTAAACACATTGATTTGTTACACTAAAGCCATGAGGAAATCAAGCTGAAAATGGAGGTGAAGCTTCTTGCCTGAGGTCTCCCATCTGGTAAACTGAAGAGCAAGATTCAAACCTCTGTGCTAAGGCTCCAGGGTCTGTGCCTTTAACCAAAACCAGATGCCTTCAAGCAGGTGTGTTTTAAAGTAGAAAGCCATATTTGATGACTGTTTAAGCTAAAGCTTTAGGTTTCCAGCTTTGGTGAACTTCTTCCTTTCCTTGGGGGTGGATGTTGGGGCTGGAGGCACTAGGTCATTGTACTATGACCTTGGGGTAGTTGGTGGAGAAGCCTTTCCACCCTCTGGACTCTATTTATTCTGCTTGATGGGGAATAAAATGGGGGACACATGGAGGAGGGTATGTCTTGAGGAGAAGGGATGAAGATAGACCCTGATCCTGCGGAATGCTGTGTGGGTATTCGTAAAGTTGATTTTCCGTTTTCCAGAGCATTAGAGATGTTGGGAGGGAGCAGGTGGGGGCCCCTGCTGGCATCTCCATCTGGCTGTGTCTGCCCTTGGAGAACCTGCCCCACAGAGGGTGCTCTGTGTGCGCCATGCAGGGACCTGCGGGGGCAACCACAGGAGAGGGAAAAGGAGCGCAGAACCCCTAGAATGATCACAGCCAAAGGAGAACCTGTGGCCATGCTGACTCGCCTTGGTGAAAAGGAGAGGAGAAGATTATGTCAAAATGAGAAGGGAGGAGCGCATTCCTGTGTGTTATATCTGTTTACAAAGATGCCTACAGAAGAAGGTAAGGAAATCATAAAAGCATGAGTGAGTGAGTATGTCCCCTGCTCCCAATTCCATTTTTTAAAAATTGACTTTATTTTTTAGTCAGGTTTATTTATCTACTTTGGTTCCTGGGTCCTGTCACTGCGTGCGGGCTTTCTCGAGGCGCAGAGCGCAGGCTCTGGGCGTGTGGGCTTCGGGAGTCGTGGAACAGGCGCTTTGTTGCTCCATGCTGTGTGGGACCTTCCCAGATGGGGTGTTGAACTGGTGGCCCCTGCACTGGCAGGCAGACTCCTATCCACTGTGCCACTAGGGAAGTATAACCCTGTTCCTTGTAAGAGGAGCTTTAGGTTGGAAATAAGAGTGCAGAGATTTCTTAGTGTCCTGGCTCACCAGTGTGGTCCATTCGCTACAAATGATGGGGCTGTGCTGATACATTGTTGCCATTCAAAGGCCATCCTTTACCCTAGTGTTCCCTGTTGGTGTGCATTCTGCTGGGTTTGAACAAATGTATGAATGACCTAGAGAGTATATTCAAAAGCAGAGACATTACTTTGCCAACTAAGGTCCGTCTAGTCAAGGCTATGGTTTTTCCTGTGGTCATGTATGGATGTGAGAGTTGGACTGTGAAGAAGGCTGGGCGCAGAAGAATTGATGCTTTTGAACTGTGGTGTTGGAGAAGACTCTTGAGAGTCCCTTGGACTGCAAGGAGATCCAACCAGTCCATTCTGAAGGAGATCAACCCTGGGATTTCTTTGGAAGGAATGATGCTAAAACTGAAGCTCCAGTACTTTGGGCACCTTATGCGAAGAGTTGACTCATTGGAAAAGACCCTGATGCTGGGAGGGATTGGGGGCAGGAGGAGAAAGGGACGACCGAGGATGAGATGGCTGGATGGCATCACAGACTCAATGGACGTGAGTCTGAGTGAACTCCGGGAGTTGGTGATGGACAGGGAGGCCTGGCGTACTGCGATTCATGGGGTCGCAAAGAGTCGGACACGACTGCGCGACTGAACTGAACTGAATTTTTTGGGGCTCCAAAATCACTGCAGATGGTGACTGCAGCCATGAAATTAAAAGGCGCTTACTCCTTGGAAGAAAAGTTATGACCAACCTAGATAGTATATTCAAAAGCAGAGACATTACTTTGCCGACTAAGGTCCGTCTAGTCAAGGCTATGGTTTTTCCTGTGGTCATGTATGGATGTGAGAGTTGGACTGTGAAGAAGGCTGAGCGCAGAAGAATTGATGCTTTTGAACTGTGGTGTTGGAGAAGACTCTTGAGAGTCCCTTGGACTGCAAGGAGATCCAACCAGTCCATTCTGAAGGAGATCAACCCTGGGATTTCTTTGGAAGGAATGATGCTAAAACTGAAGCTCCAGTACTTTGGGCACCTTATGCGAAGAGTTGACTCATTGGAAAAGACCCTGATGCTGGGAGGGATTGGGGGCAGGAGGAGAAAGGGACGACTGAGGATGAGATGGCTGGATGGCATCACAGACTCAATGGACGTGATCTGAGTGAACTCCGGGAGTTGGTGATGGACAGGGAGGCCTGGCGTACTGCGATTCATGGGGTCGCAAAGAGTCGGACACGACTGCGCGACTGAACTGAACTGAAACTGATGAATGACATGTATCATCATTATAATATCCTACGGAGTGTTTCCACTTCCCTAAAGATTCCTCTGTGCTCTGTTCATTCATTCCGTTCCTTACCCAACTCCCGGTAACCATCCGTTTACTGTCTCCATACTTCTGCTTTTTCCAGCATGTCATATAGTAAGTGGCTTTTGTAGGCTGGCTTATTTTTCACATGGTGATGTGCAGCTGAGTTGCCTCCATGTCTCATCATGGCTTGATAGCTCATTTCTTTGTAGTGCTGGGTGGCCCACAGCTTATGTGCTCACCCACTGAAAGACATCTTGCTTGCTTTTGGCAACTGTGTAAGAGACTGCTGGAACATCCCTGGGCAAGTTTTTGTGCGGACATACATTTTCAACTTCCTTGGGTAAGTACCAAAAAAGCCCAGTTACTGGATCATATGGTAAGAGCTTGTTTGATCTTGTATGAAACCACCAAATTGTCTTCCAAAGCAGTTCTTCTATTAGCGTTATCATAAGCCTCATTTTACACGGAGTAGTTAGCCGACCTGCCAAAGCCCCAAAGCTGGCAAGCAAGTCCTGCAGTCAGAATGCAAACCCAGCTGGCTCCGCAGTTCCTAGACTTCATCCCGCCCTTTGGGAAGTGGCTGGGATGAGAAGACAAGGAGTGAGTAGACATCTCACAAATAAGAATGTGTACAGCCCTGCCCCACCAGGGCCTTGAGCTTCTGCTTCTTTAAATAGATTGCTGTACACAACCAAGCAAAGCCCCTCAGTGGGTCAAAATGCAGCCCACTGGGCCCAAGATGGGCCTTGCCCCAGAGGGATTTAAGGGCGCTGCCAGCAGCCCTTGTGGTGGGCAACTTTCATCTGAATGTCAGCGATCCTTTGAATTACACTAGGTTTTTGTTTGTTTGTTTTTACTGTTGCTGTTTTTACTTTTATATTACGGAATGTATGTGAATATAATTTTAAAAACAAAGCAAAGTGGCTCTACCTTTTTTGCATTCTCACCAGCAGTGAATGAGAGTTCCCATTGCTCCACATCCTCACCAGCATTTGATCACCAGTGCTTTGGGGCTGTGCTCCAGAGTTTGGCCCTTCCAAGAGGTATACAGTGGTAGCTCACTGTTGTTTTAATTTGCATTTCTCTCATTGTGTGCTTGTATCTCTTTAAATCTTTTTGGTCTAAGAGGAATTCCAGAGGTTTGAAGTTCATGGCCCTTGTGAAGCCAGAAATTCCCATAAAGAGTCTCTGAATGAAACCACTGAGACACAAATATGGGAGCGCCAACTTCTGTGTGGGTCAGACAGGCTATGGCTCTTGAACTTCTGTTGCAGAGCAATGAAACCCAATTGGCTGGGAAAATTTCAGAACATCATGACATAATCTGTGATGTGGTGTGACCAGGCTTGACAATGGGGCCGAAGTAAGATAGTGACTTACTAGGTGTGCCCCCAGTCACGCATGCAGTCAGCCAAACCTCTGTGTCTGACCCCCCAATAAGCTCAGGTGAGTGTCTCTGGCTGGCAACCGTCTGTACATGTTGCTACTGCTGATGGAAACATTTTTAAACCTGGAAAAATTTTAAATATTTTTATTAAAAATAAAAGCATTTTTTCAAACATTAAAAAAATCTGCAATAGGGATTGGAAGGAGTTTTATTTGAGCTATACTCAGGACTATAGTCTGGGCAACACAGATCCGGCAAGTACTTGTGTTCTGCCAGACTACAAAATGGGAGAGGCTTATAAAGACAAAACCCACAAAAATTGCATAAATTGTTTGTCAAGAATTAGGACTGGAGCTGGGAAGAAGTAAGGGTATTTGTTAAGCAAGGGTTGGTTGGGGTCCAAAATGGTTGCTTAGTAACAAGTGGGGAACTTGAGACCGTAAGGGTGCAACTGGCAGATAATTATTTTAAAAATTGGTGGTGGTGTCCTTGAGACTAACACGTTGAGAAAATTCAAATAGTGAACAATGCAGAAACCGCATGTCTGAAACTACATCGACAGTGGCCACCCAGGTGCATTTTGGATGCCTGAACCACAGTTACTCCATTTTAATTTTAAAATGCAAAATCCTTAAAGCAGATGGACAGTGCATGTTTGACAGGTCATAAGCAGGCTATTTTGGTTAGCCTAAGCTCAAGTTAAATCATGTCTAAGCTTGAATGACTTCACTGTACTCACTATGTGAAAATTTCTTCCATCACCAAATATCGCTGGGAAAGTAAGTGCTGTCCACATGTCTCCACTGGGAGAGGACAACTGGAAGTTGGCTCCAGGTCTCTCCTGGGCCCTGCCCTATGCATTTGCTTTCTCTGCTGTTTCCTTTCACAGTAACAAACTGTAAACATGGATAGGACCGCTTTTCTGAGTTCTGTGAGTCCATCTGGCAAATCGTCGATGCTGCAGATGGTCCTGGGATCTCTAAAACCACAATCCCAGTTTATTCCCTAATTCAAACTCCAAATGGACCCTGAGTGCCAAGCCTTTCTGTTCCATTCTCACTTTTCCACGTGTCCCTCAACAACAGTTTCTTTCCCTCGCGAGGTTGAGGCCCACAGAAGCTCCCCACACTGACCCTAGGCTCCCAGTCAGAGGGCTCCATTTCCACCTGTCATCCCCTCTTTCTAGCTTCTGAGCCACTTCCCAACCACAAGTTCAGTTTTGGAACTAAACATGTGGTTCGGACATAACAGTTTATGAGCAATGACTTCCTGAGCACCTATGAACAACTTGCCCTGAACTTGCCCAGTGGAGACGCCACGTGGTCTCAGCCTTCAGCAAGTCACTTCCCCTCTCCAGGCTTCATTTCCACCACCACTGATCTCTATAGACGCTTTACAAACCGCAAGGGGGCCTGCACACTTCAGGAAAGGACACTTTTCGGAGAGAGTACAGAGGCTAGCTATAGACAGAGGTCAAAAATCTGTCTCTGTTTCCTTTGTTCCCAGTTTCCTTAGAAAAGGAGTTTTTATCACTAGCAAAGAAAAAGAAAATTTCAAGAAGGTTTGAAAAATAGAATAAAATGCTTTCCCAGGTGCCTTTGGGAAAATAGGCCAGATGTATTTTAGAATTCAAAATTGTTCAGATTTTAGAAAGATAATTTGGTGCAAAACCATACCTTATGTAACAACCCCAGTGACATCTGGGGCAACAGTCTGTAAATCAAACACATTGATACTTCTGCCATGAAATGTTTGAATACTCACACTGAGTCAGATGAATAAAGCTATAATTCATTGCCTTGCAATGGTTCAGGTCAGGTTTGCCTACCAAGTGACTTCAGGTTAAATTAGTGTCGCTACCATATATGTTATAAAAAAAATTCTATTCGGAGAATTTTTTGAATAGGTTACATTTTTCACATATTTATTTTTTTATAATTTTTCTTCTAGCTGTACAGAGCTATGATTGACATGAAGCACTGTGTAAGTTTAAGGTGTGCAGTAGTAATGTAAGTCGCTCAGTCACGTCCAACTCTTTGCAACCCCATGGACTGTAGCCCACCAGGTTCCTCTGTCCATGGGATTCTCCAGGCAAGAATACTGGAGTGGGTTGTCATTCCCTTCTCTAAGGGATCTTCCTGACCCAGGGATTGAACCTGGGTCTCCCGCATTCCAGGCAGATTCTTTACCATCTGAACTACAGGGAAACCCTCCTTAGATATATAGCATAATGCACACATCATGAAATGACTATCAGATAAGTTTTGTGAATATTCATCAACTCCTATAAATACAAAATTAAAGAAATAGAAAAAAATGTTTTTCCTTGTGATGAGAACTCTTAGAATTTATTCTCAACAATTTTAATATACAACATACAACAATGTTAATTATATTTATCATGCTATATGTTACATCTCTAGTACTTATTTATCTTATAACCGAGAATGGATACCTTTTGACTGCCTTCATCCAATTTCCCCTCCCCTCACCTTCTACTTCTGGTTAACCACAAATTTGATCTGTTTTTCTACAAGTTCTCTTATTGTTTGTTTTTGAAGTATAATTAACCTACAACACTATGTTAGCTCCTGTTATAGAGCATGCTGCTGCTGCTGCTAAGTCACTTCAGTCGTGTCTGACTCTGTGCGACCCCATAGATGGCAGCCCACCAGGCTCCCCCGTCCCTGAGATTCTCCAGGCAAGAACACTGGAGCGGGTTGCCATTTCCTCCTCCAATGCATGAAAGGGAAAAGTGAAAGGGAAGTCGCTCAGTCGTGTCTGACTCTTAGCAACCCCATGGACTGTAGCCCATCAGGCTCCTCTGTCCATGGGATTTTCCAGGCAAGAGTACTGGAGTGGGGTGCCATTGCCTTCTCCAGTTATACAGCACAGTGACTGGATATTTCTATGCATTTCAAAAAGCATCCCCCTTTCCCTACATCCTGCTGCTGCTGCTGCTAAGTCGCTTCAGTCGTGTCTGACTGTGTGTGACCCCATAGATGGCAGCCCACCAGGCTCCCCCATCCCTGGGATTCTCCAGGCAAGAACACTGGAGTGGGTTGCCATTTCCTTCTCCAATGCATGAAAGTGAGAAGTAAAAGTGAAGTCACTCAGTCGTGTCCGACTCTTAGCGACACCATGGACTGCAGCCTACCAGGCTCCTCCACCCATGGGATTTTCCAGGCAAAAGTACTGGAGTGGCCTAGCCAACACTTATTATTTGTTGTCTTTTTGGTAACGGCCATTCTAACAGATATGGTTTTGACTTGCTTTTCCCTGATGACTAGTGATGTTGAGCACCTTTTCATGAATCTGTTGGCCTCTATATGCTTTTTGGAAACATATCTTCAGATCCCCCACCATTTTAAAAGGATTTTTTTTCCTGTTGAGCCGTGAGTTCTTTACATATTTTGTGTACTAGCCCTTCATCAGATATATGATTCGCAAGTGTTTTCTCCCATTCTATAGGTTGCCTTTTCATTTTTGTTGATGGCTTTCTTTGCTGTGCAGAAACTCTTTAGTTTGATATAGAAATCTGTACTTTAAAAATAGGGGGTATCAGGAATACATATAGAAGTATCATTTCTATATATGATAAGTTAGCTATAATATATAGAGTTAAGCTAGTATAACTCTGAAGCTGAATATAATGAGTTAAGATGTATTTGGTAGGACTTCCCTGGTGGTCGAGTGGCTAAGACTCTGCACTCTCAGTGCAGGGGGCCCAGGTTCATTCCCTGGTCAGGGAACTAGATCCCACATGCTGCAACTAAGATCCAGTGCAGCCAAATATATATATATATATATATGTAAAAGATGTATTTGGTAAAAAGCCTTACAGCAACCATTAAAATAACTTTTAAAAGTTTAAAAAAATATTAAAGAAATTTAAATTTTGCATTAAAAAGATTCACTTAGTGAAAAGGAAAAAAGTGAAAGAGGAAAAGAGAAACAAAAAAGACATGAGATGCATAGAAAATTAAAAGCAAAGTAGCAAGTGTAAATCCAACTGCACCAATAAAACAGTAAACAATCCAAATAAAGACAGATTGTCAGAATGTATTTAAAAAGAAAAAGACCCACCTGTATTTTGTCTATAAGAGTCACACTTTGTTTCAAAAGATACAAATAAACTGAGAGAAGATATATCATGCAAACAGCAACCACAGCAAAGCTGCTGCTGCTGCTGCTAAGTCGCTTCAGTCGTGTCCGACTCTGTGCGACCCCATAGACAGCAGCCCACCAGGCTCCCCCGTCCCTGGGATTCTCCAGGCAAGAACACTGGAGTGGGTTGCCATTTCCTTCTCCGATGCATGAAAGTGAAAAGTGACAGTGAAGTCGCTCAGTCGTGTCCGACCCTCAGCGACCCCATGGACTGCAGCCTTCCAGGCTCCTCCATCCATGGGATTTTCCAGGCAGGAGTACTGGAGTGGGGTGCCATTGCCTTCTCCAACAACAAAGCTAGAATAACTATATTGACCAATGTCAGATAAAATAGACTTTAACACATAGAAAAAAATGTTACCAGATATAAAGAAGAATTTCACAATGACAAAAGGGTCAGTCCATCAGGAAGATATAAAAATTTAACCATGTATGTATCTAATGGACAGGGAGTCCTGGCGTGCTGTGATTCATGGGGTCGCAGAGTCAGATACAACTGAGTGACTAAACTGAACTGATGTATCTAATGGCAGGCCACTAAAATACATCAAGCAAAAACTGACAGAAATGGAGAAACAAATAGTTCAACAATAATAAATAGCTGGAGATGCCAATATCCCTTTTTCAAAAATAGAACATCTAGATAGAAGTTCAACTAGGAAATAGAAAACTTTAAGAACAGTATAAACCAACCAGGCCTAATGGACATCTATGAAACACTCCCCAACAGCAGACTACATACCCTTCTCACGTGTACATGGAGCACTCTCCAGGGTGGACCATACACCAGCCCGTAAAGCACATCGCAGTTGCGTGCCTGGGAGTTCAGGGCAGAGCAACGAAAACATGTTCACTAAACAACTTCTTTGGGAACATTTATAGCAATCTTATTTGCAATAGCCCCAAACGTGAAACAACCCAGATGTCCTTGAACAGGCAAATGGTTAAAAAAATAAACAGCATTTTCTCATAATTATTAAAGGTATTATTACTGAAAACCACATGAAAGTCTTACCACCCAAAGCCAATTCCTGCTACCACCCTGGTCAACAGCCCCATCAACACCCTACCAACACACACACACTTCACATACGTCCGGCGGTTTTCTATCCCCTCCACCCTGCAGAGTGATTCTCAAAGGGAAGCTGTAGGTTCCAGAAGAGCACATCAGATTTTCCTGGGGTGAGGGGCTGAGGAAGGCTGTATGGTTTGAAATCTCCCAAAGTGACTCACCTTCACCCACTACCTAGAGAATCCTTGGAGGCTTTACGCAAATGGGGTTATAGCACACGTACTATTTTGCAAGCTGCTCTTTAAACTCTGTATTATTATACCTAGTGGCTGTACCGTATACATTTTTTGTTGTGGTGGTGGTGGTGACAGAATTTTAAAGCTGATTCCATGCTGGTGTTATTTAGATTTTTTTCCTTTTGATAATATAAAACTTGAAGTGAACGTCTTTGTATATATAACGGCTGCTGCTGCTGCTAAGTTGCTTCAGTCGTGTCCGACTCTGTGCGACCCCGTAGACGGCAGCCCACCAGGCTCCCCCGTCCCTGGGATTCTCCAGGCACCTATATTAAATTCTATTAGTGGAATTTCTGGTTCAGTGTGTTTGAACATTAAAAAAAAATTAAAACATAACGATAAAATACTTTCTAGGAAGATAGTGCAGATCTGTATTCCCATCAATTCTTATTGCCCACTCCAGCGCTCTTGCCTGGAAAATGACAGGCCACTAAAATACATCAAGCAAAAACTGACAGAAATGGAGAAACAAATAGTTCAACAATAATAAATAGCTGGAGACGCCAATATCCCTTTTTCAAAAATAGAACATCTAGATAGAAGTTCACCTAGGAAATAGAAAACTTTAAGGACACTATAAACCAACCAGGCCTAATGGACATCTATGAAACACTCCAGTACTCTTGTCTGGAAAAGCCCATGGATGGAGGAGCCTGATGGGCTGCAGTCCATGGGGTCGCGAAGAGTCAGACACGACTGAACGACTTCACTTTCACTTTCACTTTCATGCATTGGAGAAGGAAATGGCAACCCACTCCAGTGTTCTTGCCTGGAGAATCCCAGGGACGGGGGAGCCTGGTGGGCTGCCATCTATGGGGTCACACAGAGTCGGACACAACTGATAGTTTAGTCTTAAGAGTACCCCTCACAGCCTTAAAGTATTGCTTCTAGGCTCCTGACCTCAAATAAAGATGCTAATACTGCTTTTTGACCTCTCAGCCACATCCAGAAGCTGGCCACACCCTTTTTCCTTTCCCACAGGCCAAGCTCTTCACTGCTCTCTCCTGCCACCTGGTGCTGAAACAGGAGAAGTTCATAAGGGCGCACCCGAGACCAAGCAGGTGCAACCCCCGGCCTTTCTGGGCGTGGAGGAACCTGTCCTCAGATGCTCCCAGTCTGTCCTACGTGGATCAGGGCCACAGAGTGAGGCCTCTGAACTCCATTCAAAAGGAGGCCTGGGTCAGAGCCCAGAGGAGACCCTAGTGCAGGGGCAGAAGGGCTCAGAGGCCTGAGCTCTAGATCGGGTCTGTCTCTGATCTGCTGTTGGGCGTGCGTGCTCCTCTTTGGCCTTCAGTCTATCCTCAGTAAAACGAGACGTCAGCCTAGGCCAGTGTTCTGCAGGCTTCAGATGATGACCCCTTAATGAACTGTGAATTCTATTTATTAAGTTGTAAAAAGACTAAAGTTATGACCAACCTAGATAGCATATTGAAAAGCAGAGACGTTACTTTGCCAACAAAGGTCAGTCTAGTCAAGGCTGTGGTTTTTCCAGTGGTCATGTACGGATATGAGAATTGGACTATAAAGAAAGCTGAGCACCGAAGAATTGATGCTTTTGAACTGTGGTGTTGGAGAAGACTCTTGAGAGTCCCTTAGACTGCAAGGAGATCCAACCAGTCTATCCTAAAGGAGATCAGCCCTGAGTGTTCTTTAGAAGGAATGATGCTAAAGCTGAAACTCCAGTACTTTGGCCACCTCATGCGAAGAGTTGACTCATTGGAAAAGACTCTGATGCTAGGAGGGATTGGGGGCAGGAGAAGGGGATGACAGAGGATGAGATGGCTGGATGGTATCACTGATTCGATGGATGTGAGTCTGAGTGAACTCCGGGAGTTGGTGATGGACAGGAAGGCCTGGAGTGCTGCGATTCATGGGATTGCAGAGTCGGACACGACTGAGCGACTGAACTGAACTGAACTGAAAAAGGCTAGAAAGATTATTTATTTTTTAATTGAAGGATAATTGTTTTACAGAATTTTGCTGTTTTCTGTCAAATCTCAACATGAATCAGCCATAGGTATACATATGTCCCCTCCCTTTTGAACCTCCCTGCCATCACCCTCCCCACCTCTCCCCTCTAGGTTGATACAGAGCCCCTGTTTGAGTTTCCTTGGCCATACAGCAAATTCCTGTTGGCTATCTATTTTACATATGGTAATATAAGTTTCCATGTTACTCTCTTCCATACATCTCACCCTCTCCTCCCCTCTCCCCATGTCCATAAGCCTATTCTGTATGTCAGTTTCTCCACTATTGCCCTGTAAATAAATTCTTCAGTATTATTTTTTCTAGATTCTCTATATATGTCTTAGTTAACTATATTTATCTTTCTCTTTCTTACTTACTTCACTCTGTATAGTAGGCTTTAGGCTCATCCACCTCATTAGAAGTGACTCAAATGTGTTCTTTTTATGGACGAGTATTCCATTGTATTTCAATGGAATATACACAATGTTGAAGAAGGCAATGGCACCCAACTCCAGTACTCTTGCCTGGAAAATCCCCTGGATGGTGGAGCCTGGCAGGCTGCAGTCCATGGGGTCTCGAAGAGTCGGACACGACTGAGTGACTTCACTTCACTTTTCACTTTCATGCATTGGAGAAGGAAATGGCAACCCACTCCAGTGTTCTTGCCTGGAGAATCTCAGGGACGGGGTAGCCTGGCAGGCTGCCGTCTATGGGGTCGCACAGAATCGGACACGACTGAAGCGACTTAGCAGCAGCAGCATACCCAATGTTCCATTGTGTGTATGTACCACAACTTCCTAATCCATTCATCTGTTGATGGACATCTAGGTTGCTTCCATGTTCTGGCTATTGTAAATAGTGCTGCGATGAACAATGGGATACATGTGTCTTTTTCAATTTTGGTTTCCTCAGGGTATATGCCTAGGAGTGGGGTTGCTGGGTCATATGGTGGTTTTATTCCTAGTTTTTTAAGGAATTTCCATACTCTCCTCCATAGTGGCTGTATCAATTTATATTCCCACCAACAGTGCAAGAGTGTTCCCTTTTCTCCACACTCTCTCCAGCATTTATTGTTTGTAGACTTTGTTATGAGGGCCATTCTGACCGCGGTGAGGTGATATCTCACTGTAGTTTTGATTTGCATTTCTCTAATAATGAGCCATGTTGAGCATCTTTTCATGTGTTTGTTGGCCACCTGTGTGTCTTCTTTGGAGAAATATCTGTTTAGGTCTTTTCTCACTTTTTGATTGGGTCGTTTGTTTTTCTGGTATTGAGTTGTATGAGCTGCTTGTGTATTTTGGAAATTAATCCTTTGTCAGTTGTTTCATTTGCTTTTATTTTCTCCCATTCTGAGGGTTGTCTTCTCACCTTGCTTATAGTTTCCTTTGCTGTGTGAAAACTTTTAAGTTTAATCAGGTCCCACTTGTTTACTTATGTTTTCATTTCCCTTACTCTAGGAGGTGCATCATAGAGGATCTTGCTTTGATTTATGTCATCGAGTGTTCCGCCTATGTTTTCCTCTAAGAGTTTTTTAGTTTCTGGTCTTACATTTAGGTCTTTAATCCATTTTGAGTTTACCTTTGTGTATGCTGTTAGGAAGTGTCTTAATTTCATTCTTTTACAGGTAGCTGCCTGGTTTTCCCAGCATCATTTATTGAACAGGCTTTTTGTCCCATTGTATATTTTTGCCTCTTTGTCAAAAATAAGGTACCCATAGGTGTGTAGGTTTATTTCTGGGATTTCTAGATCTTGTCCTATTGGTCTATATTTCTGTTTCTGTGCCAGTACCATACTATCTTGATGACTGTAGCTTTGTAGTATAAGCTGAAGTCAGGAAGGATGATTCCTCCAGCTCCATTCTTCTTTCTCAAGACTGCTTTGGCTAATCGGGGCCTTTTCTGTTTCCATGTGAATTGTGAAGTTTTTTGTTCTAGTTCTGTGAAAAATGCCATTGGTAATTTGATAGGAATTGCATTGAATTTGTAGATTGCATTTGGTAGTATAGGCATTTTCACAATATTGATTCTTCCTACCCAGGAACATGGACTATCCCTCCATCTGTTTATGTCATCTTTGATTTCTTTCATCAGTGTCTTATAATTTTTCATGTACAGTTCTTTTGTTTCCTTAGTGTCAGGAGCCAGCATGGAGAATCCTGCCCATGACAAAGGTCATGAGGAAGAGGCCTGATGGGCAAAGGCGAGGTCAGGCCCCAAGGGGCCCCCCTTCTCGAGCATCTACCCCCAAACCAGAATCTTCTGTTTTTTTCATGACTTTCACCAACTCCTCTGACATTAACTATCCCCGACCACCCTTCTCTGGAAAAAATCAACTTAGGGCTCTAACTAATAAGTCTCCTGGACAAGATAAGAGTGTTTCAATTCAACCCCCCTGTTAGCATACTAGCTTACTTGGCAGGTTTATCCAGACTCTTGCAACATTGTTGAGCCAATGCTTGCTGCCAAGTTCTCACATCCCTTATCCATTGTGTTCCTGGGAGTACATATAGTCAGGATGTAAGAAAAAAACAAACAAACAGTAGCTTTAGCGTTAGCAACATTAAACTTTGAGTTAATAAGTTCTTTCTTTGCTGTAACCCACTAAATCTTTGCTCCATAAAAATGTAACTCTGTACTTTAAGGGTGACGCAGGCTAGAAATTTAAGAAGAAACACTTTAAGGGAAAATTATTGTTCTGGCTGACCAAACTTTATCAAAAAGAGGTCATAAAATATCAACAGGCCTCCGGGCCAAAAGATAATGTACAAAAAAAGAAGACTCTTGCAGGAAAGAACCTGGTATCGATAAAAGTTAATACTGATGGAATGTTGAGTTGACTCTACATTTTTCACCTTGCTGTATGTACAACTCAGGGTATAAAAGCCCTCTCTAAAAGTAAAATAACAGGCCTCGCTCAATGAAGCTTGGTCACCCTGTGTCATTCATTCCTTATCTCTTTCTCTATCTTTCTTCATTCACCAACATCGTCCATCCTGAGGATATCCCTGGACTCTGCTGAGGCTGGACCTCGACACCTTAGGTGAGTTTATTCCTAGATATTTAATTCTTTTTGTTGAAATGATGAATGGGATTGATTCCTTAATTTCTCTTTCTGATTTTTCATTGTTAGTATATAGAAATGCAAGTGATTTCTGTGTATTGATTTTGTACCCTGTGACTGCTAAATTCACTGATTAGTTCTAGTCATTTTCTGATACTATCTTTAGGGTTTTCTGTGTACAGTATCATGTCATCTGCAAACAGTGAGAGTTTTACTTCTTTCCAATCTGGATTTCTTTTATTTCTTTTTCTTCTCTGATTGCTGTAGCTAGGACTTCCAGTACTATGTTGAATAATAGTGGTGAGAGTGGACACCCTTGTCTTGTTCCTGATCTTAGAGGGAATGCTTTCAGTTTTTCACCATTGAGAATAATGTTTGCTCTATGCTTATTATATATTACTTTTACTATGTTGAGGTAGGTTCCTTCTATGCCCATTTTTTGAAGAGTTTTAATAATAAATGGGTGCTGAATTTTGTCAAGGCTTTTTCTGCATCTATTGAGATTATCATACGGCTTTTATCTTTCAATTTGTTGATATGGTGTATTACATTGACTGATTTGCATATATTGAAGAATCCTTGCATCCCTGGAATAAACCCAACTTGATAATGGTGTATGAACTTTTTAATGTGTTGTTGAATTCTATTTGCTAAAATTTTGTTGAGGAGTTTTGCATCTATGTTCATCAGTGATATTGGCCTGTAGTTTTCTTTTTTTGTGTTGTCTTTGTCTGGTTTTGGTATCAGGGTGATAGTAGTCTCATAGAATGAGTTTGGAAGTGTTCCTTCCTCTGCAATTTTTAAAAAATGTTTTAAAAGGATAGGCATTAGCTCTTCTCTAAATGTTGGATAGAATTCTCCTGTGAAGCCATCTGGTCCTGCTTTTGTTTTGGAGGAGATTTTTGATCACAGCTTCAATTTCAGTGCTTGTAATTGGGTTGTTCATAATTTCTGTTTCTTCCTATTTCAGTCTTGGAAGATTGAACTTTTCTAAGAATTTCTTCAAGGTTATCCATTTTATTGCCATATAGTGGTTCATAACAATCTCTTATAATCCTTTGTACTGGGGTCCAGCCCTGGTTGGATCCAGGGTATCTGAAGCATGGATGGCGAGGCGAGAGAGCTATATAGATATAGAGAGAGATAAGGAAAGAATTTGCAGTTAAGAGAATAGAGGAGAGAAAAGAGGCTGGTATTCCTTGGTTTACACAGAAAGCCAATAAAGCCTCAGACAAGAGACTGCTCTGTTCATGTAGGCCGCAGGCGCCCTCTCGAATAGCGGAAGGTGCCCCACCTTGGCACCTTCTCTAGTGGGTCTTAGAAGCCCAGGCAGGAAAGTGAATGCAGAGAGCCTCTGTGCTCCAAGGGATCAGCCTGGAAAAGAGAGAGAAAGAAAGTACGACATGGGGAGGGCAAGCCTGTGCAAGACCCATAACTTTATTTTCAAAAGGAGCTTATATAGCCTAAGTTTTACATAATGGAAGATGCAGAGTCATGCAGGGGCAGCAGTCCTGATCCTTATCGATACCAGGCTTTCTTTCTGCATACTTTTCCTTATGCAAAAGGTCTCAGGTGATTTACATTATCTTCTGGCCAAGAGGCCTGTTAACATTTTATGGCTCTTTTCCTTGATGAATGTTAATCAACCAGAAATCTCATTTTCCCTTGAAGTTTTTTTCTTTAATCTGCATCACCCTCAAAGCACTAAATAAAGTTACATTCCTATAGAACAAAGGTGCAGTGGGTTACAACAAAGAAAGCACTTAACTCAGAGATCTAATGTTGCTAATTGTTTTTTCTATACACCAACTATATTAATTAATGCACTCCCGGGTACACAACAAATAAAGGATATGAAAACTTGGCAGCAAGTATTGGCTCAACAATGAAACCCTTAACCAGTTCTACTCTAATGATTTTTAACTCCTGGAAAGGCTCTACATTCCTAGAATGTTTTAAGCTTCCTGTGCCTCTGGCGGTTGGGAGGCTGTAAACAGTCATATACGTAGTTGAAAACGTCCGGATAAACCTGTCAGGCAAGTTAGAAAGCTCTCAGAGGGATTTGAATCAAAACACTCCAATTACGCCCAGGAGACTTATTAACTAGAGCTCTAAGTTAATTTTCTTCAGAGAAAGGTGGTTGAGGACAGCCCCCCATTGGTAACAGAGGAGTTGGTTAAAAATAGCAGGACAGGCAAATCCTGGTTTGGGGATAGATGCTCGAGCAGGTCCAGGGGGTCCCTCGAGTCCTGACTCGCTTTGCTGTCAGGACTCTTCCTCATGACCTTTGTCACGGGTGGGATCTCCTGTGCTGGCTCCCAGCACCTTTGTATTTCTCCATTATCTGCTGTAACCTCTCCTTTTTCGCTTCTAATTTTGTTGATTTGAGTCTTCTCTCTTTTTTTCTTGATGAGTCAGGCTAAAAAGGTTTGTCAATTTTGTTTATCTTCTCAGAGAACCAGCTTTTAGTTTTATTAATCTTTACTATTGTTTCTTTCATCTCTTTTTAATTTATTTCTGCTCTGGTCCTTATGATTTCTTTCCTTCTGCTAATCTGAGGTTTTCTTTTTTGTTCTTCTTTTTCCAGTCGTTTTAGGTGTAAAGTTAGGTTGTCTATTCAATGTTTTTCTTGTTTCTTGAGGAAGGATTATATTGCTATAAACTTCCCTCTTAGAACTGCTTTTGCTGAATCCCATAGGTTTTAAGTTGTGTTTTCATTGTCATTTGTTCCTAGAAAGTTTTTGATTTCCCTTTAGATTTCTTCAGTAACCTGTTGGTTATTTAGAAACGTATTGTTTAATCTCCATGTGTTTGTGTTTTTCACAGTTTTTTTCTTGTAATTGATATCTAGTCTCATAGCGTTGTGGTCAGAAAAGATGCCTTGATAGGATTTCCATTTTCTTAAATTTACTAAGATTTGGTTTGTGATCCAAGAGGTGGTCTAGCCTGGAGAATGTTCCATGTGCACTTGAGAAGAAGGTGTATTCTTTTGCATTTGGATGGAATGCCCTGAAGATATCTATGAGATCCATCTCATCTAATGTGTTATTTAAGACTTGTGTCTCCTTATTAATTTTCTGTTTTGATGATCTGCCCATTGGTGTGAGTGGGGTGTTAAAGTCTCTTACTATTACTGTGTTACTGTCAATTTCTCCTTTTCTGTCTGTTAGTGTTTGTCTTATGTATTGAGATGCTCCTATGTTGGGTGCTTAGATATTTACAATTGTTATGTCTTCCTCTTGGATTGATCCCTTGATCATTATGTAGTGTCCTCCCTTACCTCTTTAATCTTCTTTATTTTAAGGTCTATTTTGTCTGATGTGAGGATTGCTACTTCAGACTTCTTTTGCTTCCCATGTGCATAGAATGTATTTTTCCATGCCCTCACTTTCAGTCTATCTGTGTCTTGAGGTCTGAAGTGGGTTTCTTGTGGACAGCATATATATGTGTCTTGTTTTTGTATCCATTCAGCCAGTCTGTGTCTTTTGGTTGGAGCATTTAATTCATTTATATTTAAAGTAATTATGGATATATGTGTTTCTATGGCCATTATCTTAATTGTTTTGGGTTTGATTTTATACATGTTTTTCTTCTCTTATATTTCTTGACTATATAAGTCCCTTTAACATTTGTTGTAAAGCTGGTTTGGTGGTACTGAATTCTTTTAACTTTTGGTTGTCTGAAAAACTTTTGATTTCTCCATCAATTTTGAATGAGATCCTTGGTGGGTACAGTAATCTTGGTTGTAGATTTTTCCCTTTCAATACTTTAAATATACCCTGCCATTCCTTTCTGGCCTGTAGAGTTTCTGCTGAAAGATCAGCTGTTAAGTGTATTGGGTGTCCCTTGTGTGTTACTTGTTGCTTCTCCCTTGCTGCTTTTAATATTCTTTCTTTGTGTTTAGTCTTTGTTAGTTTGATTAGTATGTGTCTTGGTGTGTTTCTCCTTGGGTTTATCCTGTATGAGACTCTGCACCTCTTGGACTTGATTGATTATTTCCTTTTCGATGTTGGGGAAACTTTCAACTATAATCTCTCCAAAATTTTTCTCATACCCTTTCTTTTTCTCTTCTTCTTCTGGTCCCCCTATTCGTATGGTGGTGCATTTGATATTGTCCGAGAGTTCTCTGAGACTATCCTCAGTTCTTTTCATTCTTTTTACTTTATTCTGCTCTTCAGAAGTTATTTCCACCATTTTATCTTCCAGCCCACTGATTCGTTCTGCTTCAGATATTCTGCTATTGATTCCTTTTAGAGTATCTTTAATTTCAGTAATTGTGTCATTTGTCTATGTATGTTTATTCTTTATTCTTCTAGGTCTTCATTAATTATTCTTGCATTTTCTCCATTCCATTTTCAATGTTTTTGATCATCTTTACTATCATTATTCTGATTCTTTTTCAGGTAGTTTGCCTATTTCTTCTTCATTTATCTGGACTTCTGTGTTTCTAGTTTGTTCCTTCATTTGTGCAATATTTCTCTGCCTTTGCATATATATATTTTTAAATTTATTCTGTTTGAGGTCTCCTTTTCCCAGGCTTCAGAGTTGAATTCTTTCTTCCTTTTGGCTTCTGCCTTCCTAAGTTTGGTCCAGTGGTTTGTGTAAGCTTCATACAGGGTGAGATTTGTGCTGAGTTATTTTTTGTTTTGTTTTCCTCTGATGGGCAATGCTGCATGAGGTGGTACTCCTGTCTGCTGATGACTGGGTTTGTATTTTTGTCTTGTTTGTTGTTTAGATGATTCATCCTGCACAGGGTGCTACTGGTGGTTGGGTGATGCTGGGTCTTGTATTCCAGTGGTTTCCTCTGTGTGAGTTCTCACTATTTGATACTCCCGAGGGTTAGTTCTCTGGTAGTCTAGGGTCTTGGAGTCAGTGCTCCCACTCCAAAGGCTCAGGGCTTGATCTCTGGTCAGGAACGAAGATTCCACAAGTGATTTGTTATGGCATTAAGTGAGATTAAAACAAGTATGCAAAAATGAGAAACCAAAGATAAACCCCAGACAAATGGCAGTTACAAAATCAGGCAAATAATAGTTAAAATAATGGAATTACACATACACATATACACTCATAAGCAAAATTAAAACAGTCCAACAAAAATAAAGTTAGATTTACCCAGAGAACAGAGGAAACCAAAAATGATATCTACCAGTTAAGAGCCAAACTAACTAAAGCACAGACTGGAAAACAAAACTAAAGCAAGGTGCCAAGTGGGGAATAAAGCAATGAAAACCAAACTAGCAAATATGCTGACAGGAGAGGAAAGAAAGAAAAGAAAGAAAGAATAGATATGCAAGGTTAAATAGAGGTAGATAAAGAAGATTTTTATTATTAAAGATTAACTGCAAGGGTAAAAGAACAGTAGAAAAAGCAAACAAAGGAATAAATGTAGAAATAATAATAGTAATAGATTTTTTAAATTAAAATTTAAAAAAGAGAAAAAAAAAGGAAAACTGCACAGAACTGCAAAAGCCTAATGTAGAGGCAATAAAAAGTGTGAATAAAAAAAAAAAACTCAAAAACTTAATTAGATTTCATAGTGCCAATAAAACCAACAACTACAACAGAGTGGGGGAAAATCCAAAAGAAACTACAGAACAAGTCAAAACATAAGAATAATAAATGTTGTTCTTGAGTCACTGCTGTCAGGGTCCCTTCCTGTGGTGGGAGCCACTGTCCACCTCACCTGCCTAGGATGCCCTCCAGCACTGCTGGTCTCTGGGCCTGCTGTGGGGGCAGCTGAGATTCTAGTCTGGTCCTACTCCTGTGTGTTCTTGCCTCCAGTGTCCACAGCTATCAGAGCTAGTGCGTTTTCTTTTATGGGCATTCTCAATGTCATTTTATATATTTGCCTGGCTGATCATGTGGACTTAATATGCAGCTTGTACAGCTGGTAGGAAGGTTTTGGGTCTTCTTCCTTTGTCACACTGCCCTTGGGTTTCAATTGTGGTTTTATTTCCACCTCTGTTTGCGGGTGGTCCACTGGGGTTTGCTCCGGGGGCTGCCCTGGAGGACTTGGGTTTGCCCCTGTGAGGCCAGGTGTGGAGGTGGGGCAGCTGCTTGGGTCACAGGGGTTCTGGCAGCACCAGGTACTCAGGGAGCCTCTGATCCTGCCTCAGGGCCCGAGCCAGTGGGTTCTGCTGTAGGATCAAGTTCCGAGGCAGCCGCAGAGGGCAGGAGCTGCCACCAGAGGGCAGCAGAGCACTGCTGTTGGAAGTGTGGGCGCTGTCTTCCGGGCTCTTAAAGGCGGCAGGACGCAAAGGACCTCCAGATAGGACGCGAGAGACTCCGACTTGTAAGACAGGTTGCCCACCAGGGCTCTGCTGGACCTGGCTTGCATAGGCTTACAAGACCGATGTTTGAATTTTCAAAACATTTGCAAGCCAGTTGTTAAACACAGCCATTGTTAAAGCTTGCAATGAAATAAAGTATATTTTAAGAAGGTAACAAATACTAAAAGCTCCCCACTTTCCAATTATTATACTACAATTAATTATCTATGTTTCTGAAGTTTATGAAAGTTATTCAGTCTGTGTGGTGAAATGCCGTATAGCATTGTGCTACCATGCAGAGTGACATCACTCTGCCAGCCTGAAATCCATCATGTGGGAGAATTTACACCGTGGAAATCAGAAACAGCTATAAATTAGGGAGCCTCCTTCTTCTTTTGGAGAGCAGGTGTTAACTTACCAGCACATCCTGTCTCCAGTTCTGTGATCTTCGCCCACCCCAACCAGCCACTCCCACCAACGTCAGAGTCTTCTTCAGCACAGAGAGATTCGAGACACGGCTCTGACCCTTAGCACTGAGAACACTTAATGACTTTACCTGGACAAGCAGGCATGAAAGAACTTACAACTGAGCCTGGAGTTCAGAAGGAGGGCTCTGAGGCAGGGCCACGAACTCTCCATCACCCCCAGGCCCCGTGACCCTGCCATATGGTAGCAGGTGAAGAAGAGATGGTTGGCCTGAAGAAAAGACACAGGAGAGAAAACAGCTTGGTAAAAACTCAGAGGGCTGCTGTGAGTGATGGTTCAGATCCAGGAGATAGAATTAGGACCAAAAATGCTGAGTTGACTTTGTGTGAAGAAGAACCTCAACTAGGGCTGTTCAGAGACAGAAACACAGGGCTCCAAGTGCTACTTCCCTCCCAGTGGATGGGATGCGTAAAAAGAATGGAAGAGTCAACTACACTCTTACAAGAGTCAACGAAACTCTCACTACTCAAAGTGTGGCCCACAGATGAGTATCACAGGATCGCCTGGAGACTTGTTAGAAATGCAGGGTCTCGGGCCCCACACCAGACCTACTGAGTCAGAACCCACATGTTAACGAGGTCCCATGTGACGGTTTCAGAAACGTTAAACTGAATTCCTTTTAGATGTCTTTGAGGGGGTTACTCATTATGTTATTGCTTATAATGGCATCTTATATGGAAATAATCTAACTATAATTTGGAGAACTGGTTAGTAAAGTATATCCACATGCTAGAATCACTATTCACACAATAAAAAGAATGAGATGACTTTCATACACTGGTAAGAATGAGATCCCAAGCTACACTGTTACATGAGAAAGCAGGCATTCCTAAAATCAAAATGTGTTCTAGATCATCAATCAGGTATTAAAAAAAAAAAAAAAACTCTGCAAGAACTGAAAGAATCATCAAAGAAAATACTAACAAGCTGAAGCTCAGACACATACAAACCACACATTTCCACCTGGCAAAAAACAAAGCAAACAAGTGCAAATGACAGATTAAGAGAGTATTTGCAACATCATAAATTAAGAGGCTACTTCAATAAACAAGGAGCTCCTACAAATCAATAAGAAAAAGACCAATAATTTAATTTTTTAAATGGATGAAGGATTTCAATGTCTCACAGAAAAGGAAAGGCAAATAATGCCTTTAAGCATGCGAAAGGAAGCTTACCTCGTTCAGGATGCAAATTAGCACTATGATGAGACATCATTTTTGTCAACATTGGCAAAGAGTAATTAAGTTTGATACCATGGGAAAGGAAGGAAACATATACTCTCATGCCGTAGTGTCTCTGTGGAGGACTGCTGGTAATAGCTCTAAAAGTTAAGTATATACTCCTTGATGCAGCTATTCCTGCAGACACACATGTATAAAATGACATATATTCAAGAATATTGTAATTCATTTACAACAGCAAAAACAAAATTGGAAATAACCTGACTGTGTATCAGTGTAGCTCTGGTTAAGTTCATTTCTCACATGCACGCAATGGAATAATACAAAGCCGTCAAAAATAATTCGGCAACTCTGTAGGGACTGAAATGGAATAATCACCAACACATTTCTAGAAAAAAAAAAAAGCACCAAGATATAGAACATTATGTATAGTATGTTTCCATTTGTGTTAAAATATAATTAAGCTTTTATGTTCTCAGAAATTTCAGGAATGATAACACAAGAGACAAGTACCAGCAGATCTGAGCAGGTAGTCAGGTTAGGAGGGAGCTGAACTTTCCAGTGAGTGCCCTTCTAAAATGATTTACAGCTTTTAATGCTTTAGTTTTAAACCTCGGTGCAGACCAAGCACCTCGGCCCCCAGGCTCGGGTGAGTGGAGCGTCTCTGGGGCTGCCCTGCGCTGCTCTTCTCTCCAGGTTAAGTGCTCTCTTTCCTTAAGGCTCGTTTAAGGCTCTGCCTCCCTTCCTTCCACGGAGGCAATCTTCCCCTGGCTTTCAACATGTCACTGGTGGGATCTACAGCCCATTTTTCTGGCTGCTCTGGGCATTAGTTTCTTCTCTACATGCACCATTAGAGGTGTCTGCACTTCCTTATATCACCAAAACGCCACTGGCCTTTGGCGATGTCACCCCTCTCAGCCCTGACCCTCATGATCACTCCGCACAATGCAGTCTATAATTCTGCCCCTGGCCGGCTGCTCACTGGGAGTCTCACATCCCCAGGGGCATGGGAGCTCCTTGAAGGTGGGGGCCTGGGCTTGGTTCATCTCTGTGTCGCCCTCGGTGCTAAGAGCAGAGTGGGTGCTCTTGAAAGATGTCTCGAGTTCTCAGGTGAGGGGTGGCCGTTTGATACAGATGACACCCCTGCTGTCGGACTGCTCCCACTCCCCCTGGCACTTGGTTCTGGGAGACAGAAGCGCGGTGGGACTGAGGCTTCTTCCTGCAGAGGCAGCAGCCTGCCGCTGGCCTGCCCCAGGAGCTGGGAAACCCTCCCCTCCTCCGCCACTGCAGTCCTTGGCCTCAGCTCCACCCACCTGGCCCTCTGGGAAGAGAGCAGACGGTCTCTTTTCCCTATCACTGCACTTGAACCCCACCCCTAACTTAACCATTAATGTGTGGTGTACTGAGGCTTCATTTTCTTTTGTGAATTTCACAAGCTCAGTGGAGGTTTCACCAAATATTTATCAAGTGCCCACTGTTATTAGACACTGGTGGGCACGTGTTGTGAATAAACACCACACAGATTCTGCTCTCAAGGAGTTTATGGTCCTTGAGGGAAAACAGCCACATGAGCAAAATGAATGTAATGTCAGCACAGTGCTAGAAGGACGCCCAGAGTTATGGGAACGCAGGGGTGCAGGTGGGGGGCTTACCCTGATCTTCTCGTGGTGGAACGAGTGACAGTTTCCTGCAGGAAAAGTTTCTATGGCCCAGCCTGAATGCTGAATGAGCATCGAGGTCACCCAGATTTTACAGCCAGTCTTCTTTTTAGCCTAATCATCTTCCTCACTCTTCTTTTTCCCTTTCTTCCTCAGTAGAGGAGATATCTGAGGTTGGAGAAATAGAACTGACTTTGCTCAAGGGACAAATGTAAGGAGGCGAGATACTTGTAGGGCTTCCCGGGTGGCCCAGTGGTAAAGAATCCACCTGCCAATGCAGAAGACGTGGGTTCGATCCCTGGATCGGGAAGATTCCTGGAGGAGGAGATGGAAACCCACTCCGGTGTTCTTGCCTGAAAAAACGCCATGGACAGAGGAGCCTGGTGAGCTCACGAAGAGTCCGACAGGACCGAGCAGACGAGTGTGCGCACATGAGATGCTTGCAGATCAGCTGTGTAGGGTCCAAGACTGGGAGGGGCAGCAGCCAAGGGTCTAGGGCAGGAAGGGAGGGACGTGGGGCTCTGTCCTTAGCAAGAGTCCAGCTAGAAGTCCTCCTATCCCTTCCAGGGAGTCTCCTCCCCAGTTCAGTCTCTGCCGTGTGGGTGCTGCCAGGAAAGGGGCCACAGGGATGGGTACACTCCAGGCTTGAGGCCCAGACGCAAACCATTCTCCCGTCCCTTGCTTATCACCCCTCTCAGAGTCCAGAGGATGGCATGTGTTCTTCCCTCGATGCTCAGAAGTGTGGTCACACTGAGCATATTGGCGGCCAGCCTTGGGAGGGTCTGATAACACGTGTGTACAAGCTCTTGGCTGCACCATTTGAAGTGCTTGAAATATGTACATTCCTGTGCCGAGAACGGTGGGGGTTGGCTTTACTGCGGGTCTTTGGAGGTTAGCCCAGTCACCTGGGACTTCCTCCCTGGGCTAAGCTCTGGAGGAAATCTGGAAGCCAGCATGGGTGGGAGTGAGAACCCTCTGCTCCACACTCTGGGAGGAGGCAGCCTCAGGGCAGCCAGGCAGGACCTTTCAGACTCTCTGCTGAGAGCCTCATTCACCTTGAGCCCAGCCCTGCAGAGCCAGCAAGGGGCTTCCTGAGTGAAAACCTCCAAAAGGTGATCGATTCTCAAGCCCAGAGACCAAGATGGCAGCTGCCAGCTAACCTTCCCTTCAAATTCAGACACCTGGGTTGCCGCAGTGAAAGGCTGGCTTCCCGACCACACAGAGGGGCCAAGAGGCTCCTCTCTGCTGCCTGCACCCTCCACTCCCCATCCAGGCTGTCTCTCCAGATGAAAGACTTCTTGTGCAAAAATCTCCGATCTGAAGTGCTGGAAATCCTAAAAGCCGACTGCATCAGGCATGTGTCATAAATATTTATGCTGCCATTGACACGTGTCAGAGTGTCCGTGTGCATGCCAGGGAAGGCCTGCTGATGGACACCAAGAGCAGACTTCAGGTCAGTGAAAGGCAGACAGCCTAACCCTGAGAGAGTGTTGTCCAGGGCACTGTGTGTGGGGGGCTTGGGGCTCTAGATGGCATTGAGCAGGGACAGGGCAGCCACTGTCGGGGATGCTGTAACGGGGTTCTGAATGGGGTGGGAAGGTTGACTCCACACCCCAGCAGCCTGCTCCAGGGCACAGGTGCTGCGACTCTGTAGACTGTAGATGGTCACTATGCTTTCCAGCTGATCACACGTGGAGGCCCAGGATTCAAGGTCCACGTGCCCAGCACCAAGAGAGAGCTTTCACAGAGGTCACCTCCTTGTGTACTCTGCGATGCCTGGAGGTGGGTACCAACCACTCCCTCAGCTCCCGGGGAAGAATGAGACTCAGGGAGCTCACATGACTTGTCCGTTAGCTGCAGAGCTAGATTCAGGTTCAAGCTGTTGGCTCCAAGATCAGTGTTCTTTGCTCGGTGACAGCTGCCAGTCAGCCACATGCTTCAGGCCCTGGCGAGGTTCCAGCCCTGTCTGCAGGGCAGACCGCGCGCGTCCCGGCCATGTGCTCTGCAGACGGGCGGGGGCGCTGTGCGCTCTGTGCGCAGCCCAGACCTGAAAGGAGACTTGCCTGATTGAGGGCACAGCGCCGGGAAGGCGGCAAGGCCGGACTCTGCTCCCCGGACTCCGCTGGTGACCGCCCCGAGCGGGCCGCACACACGGCCCGAACTCTCCTGTCCCTCCAGAGCAGGCTCACCCAGGAGAGCGGGAAGGGCGGCTGCCCTTGTCTTTGATCTTGAACGTTGCTGAAACTCGCGCAGCTTCTGCCAGCTGGGCTGTCGATCCGCACCATGGAGCTAGATGCGGCCTGCCCGCCGCAGGGACGCCGTGAGGCGTGAGCCGAGCCCGTGGAGGAGGATGGTGGAGGAGCCCGTGCCCAGCAGGCAGGGGGCCAGGAACCGACCTGAGTCCTTCCTTCTCTCCCCAGCGTCCGCCTCTGTCTGGCCGGGGCTGCCTCCTCCACGCGCCTGCCCTGATTGTGCCTCCGCATTCCCCAGCACCCGTCCAACTCCACCCGTCCCTAAGGATCCCGCCTTTCCCTTTGCGACTTCTTCATCTCCTCCTTCCCCAAGGTCTTAGCGCTATTTCTGAGGTTACTGTGCAGTCCCGGCCCTGCCTGACTGTGAGCTGTCTGCATCTCATGCAGAGTCCAGGGCCCTGAAGGCAGCAACGAGTTTCCCGGTTCCTGAATATCCCTCCCAGCACCAAGCCCAGAGCTGGGCACACCTGTGGGAGGAAACAGAGGCGTGGAGTTCTCCCACGGGCCTTTACCCTGCCGGGCACGGGGCCAGCGTAGGGATAGGAGCTGAAAGAGGCTGGGAGAGACAGACAATGAGAAGCAATTATAAGGCCAGGTGACAAGGCTGCGATACGGCTTGTGCACGGGGTTCTTGGAGCACAAAGGAAGTCAGTGACTGAGTCTGTGTTGAGGGATGAGGGTTGGAAGTGGCTGGGAGAGAAAGGGGAGGGAAGGACGGGAAGGAGGGAGGGAGGGAGGCGGGAACTCTGTATTCCAGCTGAGAAGTGTGATGGAGAGGAAAGGCCTTTTTCTCATCTTTGCCTCTAGCAGACTCAAAGGGGAAAGGGGGCCTTGCCTCTGATTGACAGGCTAGCAGAATTTGTCTCCTATGTAGCTGCAGCCCAGGTTAGGCAAGGCTGGTAGGAGATTCCTTAGACCCTGTCCCCATGGAAGATGTCATGGAAGATGATCTGAAGGAGCTGATCCACCCAGGGCCAGGTTGGGTGGGCCCAGTGCGAAAGCTGTGTACTGAGGGCCACTGCTCAGGACCTTTGCTCTCCTGGAGTGGCCTCCCTGCCTACACTGGGAGTGCTGGCTAAAGGCCCCTGAGGGCCTGGGGAGTCCCCACAGACTTGATGTTGGCAGGAGGCAGCTCCACTCGCCCTGCCTTTTCCCTTGGGTGGGAGAGTGGTCTCTTTAAGGTGAGACTCTGTAAGGTGATGTGTAGTGGGCCACTGTCGGGGTCTAGAGCCCAGAGTCCTGGGTTTGGACACTCGCGCTTCCATTTGCTGGCCATGTGACCCTGGGAAAGTCATTTCCTCTCTCTAAGGTCTGAGTCTTCATTGAGAAAAGGCTGCACAACAGCCCACCTCACTGAGGACTTCTGTGGTTAAATGAGATGCTGTCTGTGAAGGCACCGGCATGGAGCGTGGACTCCATGTAGACACACGGGCATGGCTCCCTGCTGGTGGCCCCTCCACCCACCCTTCCATCCTCTCTGACTTCTGCAGGGAGGGTGCTGAGGTCTAGTCCTGGTACTCCATCAGGGCAGCAGCGATGCGTAAGTCTGGGTGGGCAGGTGCAGCGGGCTTCCTGGGCCCCGCGCCGGCCTGGCCAGCCCGTAGCATCAGGAAAACTTTGTGCAGGCTTGTCACCCGGGCTGCCAGCTGGTGCTCGTGGGGTGGCCCTGGGGGTGTGGTGGTTCCTGGGATTCCTGGCCTGAAG